>CM050163.1:152004409-152076882 GCA_027410445.1 Discoglossus pictus | reverse complement strand
CCTTGGAGAGGATCTACAATGAAGAGTGGGACAAAATGCCTCCTGAGATGTGTGCAAACCTGGGGGCTAACTACAAGAAACGTCTGACCTCTGTGAACACAGGTTTTGCCACCAATACTAAGACGAAGAGGTGAAATACTTATTTCCTTCATTGACTAGCAAATCAATTTATAACTTTTTTGACATGCATTTTTTTTTGTTATTCTGTCTATCACTGTTAAAATACACCTACCATTAAAATTATAGACTGATCATTTCTTTGTCAGTGGACAAACGTTCAAAATCAACAGGGGATCAAATACGTTTTACCCCACTGTATGATGAATATATACAAGCAGACATGCCTATGAAACTGAGTCTGAGATAGGAAAATGCTCTTACTTATCAAACACAGCTTTAATTTTTTTGAAAACTATTCTCCAAGCCATAATGCATTCAACTACTGTCTTCTTTGATCCAAATTTACAAAGTGGTCATGGTGGAACAAGCATATTTTCTAATGGCCTGAATACATTTCTTTAAAAAAATTCAACCCAACTATTGTATAACATGCATATGTCTTCATATGAATAAATCAATATGACAAAATGCCTCTGGAAAAATAAAAATGTCCCAAGGCCTGGGAGTGAGAATATAATGTCCCATTTTTATTTATCATAAATAATAATTTTTATAAATAATAAAAATTTTGCAAACTTGACACAAGTTTCCTGATCTAAAATATACAAAAACATCCTACAGAAAATAAAAGTAGTTAAATACAATTTAAAATGAATGACATAAAACAAAATTCTAAAATAATAAATTGCAAAAAAATAAAACTTTATTAACGTAAACTATCAATAAAGCTGTAAAGGAAATACAAGTATTAATTTATACAGTAATCCACCATTGGTTAAAAGAAGTTGAGGCATTTATTTTATAAGATGTATCTTGACTATTCTATACCTGGTATTGAGCCCTACTATTTTCTCCAACTGTACTAGCTGGGTCTAACAACCCTTAAAGTGCATAGAGGTGAAGAGGCTTCTTGCAAGTCCCTCAATAGAAGGCTTGAAAGTCACACCTTTATTCTAGCCATAGTGCTGTTTTGTGGAATTCATCTAAACCCAAACACAAGTATTAAAGAATATCTAGCAGACTCTTATATGTTGCACACACATCTAATTGTGATGAGGATATTAAATGTGAGTGTAATATATTTAATTTTATAGTGATTTATTGAATGTCATTACACTTTTGGGAGGTGTGCACTTCTTTCACCATATCCCATGTTTGTCACATATAATAAGCACGGATGTGCACAGTGCTTGTTTAAGAAGCTGCAATAGTGGAATGGACAGAGTTTTGCACTCCATATACAGAGACAGTATGGGAAAATCTAATTTACTTGTGCACTTTCGATGTACCACATAAAAATTTGGAAACCTCCATATTGACTTTTTACATGTTTTAATCATGGAAGGTTGGATTACCTTGGAGAGTGGGACTGGTACTATTTATCTATTTATTTGTTTATCTGTCACAGCTGACGTGGGAGCCTCCACCTCTGCAAATACGGCCCCTCACAAAGCGCGGGGCCGCATTTGAAGTCGGAAAGTCGTAGTGATGAGCGCCTATGGCGCTCCTCTCCACCAGGGCAAGGAGCACCTTCTGCGCTCCTTGTCAGCAACTGCGGCCCTCGCTTCGCGAGGGTCGCAGTTGCGGCGGGCTCACTACGCGAATCCGCAAGCGTTAGCAACAACCCGCATGCTGACAACTATATATGTGATGCATTACTGAGAGTTTAGGTTGGGAAAATACACATAGCACTTATCAGATGTTAACCTCCAATAAACAGTGTGATATCACTCAAGGATTAAAACGTAACCTTTATTTGCTTGTAGTAAAAATAGCACTTATGTGGAAAATGCTTAATAATGGGTTGCTATGTTCCATCTTAGTTTAATAAATTAACATAGAGATAGAAAAACACTATATGGAGCATTTCCCGCCCAGGGCAACTAGCTATTATCCTATATGTCACAAAATAAGGCTATGGATTAGTCCACGGAATCCACATGGCACCAATAAGGGAATCTGATAGATGAAGGTACAGGAGATCCAAGCCACAACACATATGGAGTAATACACCAAAGTTGAATTTTTTAACTTTGTAAAAACTTTTAAAGAGATAAGGTAGATAGGGGGGTAATGGGCCGCCCTACATCCTCTGGTAGTAACTCCCACCCATGGCCAAATATATGTAGTACCCCTCAGACTTGATCCCAAAATCTAGTTGATAGGCAAATCAGTGTATTTAATAAAAACTCTTCCTTTTGCACATACAAGTAAGCTCAATCACTAGCTGCTATTCAATATTTTATAAAGGCCCATCGATTCCTCTCTAGAAAAAAGAGTTCCCTATACACTTCTAACTAGTGTATGCCAGCTAGGATACAGTTATAAGTTAAGAATTAGTCTCCAAATTGATTAAAAGTGGTTATATGCCTAAGAAACTACCTCAGCTAGTGCTGCCCGTGAGATATTAGAAATACTGGTTACCAATTTGTGCTTTTCTGTCTCTTTTGTATATGTACAGTTTAATTACAAATGTATTGGTATTATTATAGAACAGTCTTCAGTGTCCATGATTACATATAATAATAATAAGTGGTTGGACGTATTTTTTTTTCTTCATACAACTTAAAGACTGAACAACAAATGCTTATATATATTGTCTGTGTTCATTTGAAATCATATTACCAGTTGTAGGTCTATCCTATGTGTATGCTTCTCCAATTAAATGATCTACACTGGCCAGTCAATTAAAGTAATTTACTTCTGTAAAATAGCTCGCCTTTATAAGGCTGTTGAAAGAACACCATGATATCTTCATCAACCTGCTTTGATGAGAGGGGTTTGTCTAGATATCCTTGCTACAAGCAGGTGAGACTATTGCTTCTGCAGTCATCCTGACTGACTCATCTGTACACAGAAAGGAAATCCTCAAATCCAGGCCTGGGTGTGGCCCTCCAGGACCGAGTTTGACACCCCTGGTCTAGATGAAGGTTTGATGTTGCCCTTGCTTTTTTATTTCCTGTAACCAGAATCCCTCCTGTCTGGCAACCGCCTCACTGATTACCTTACCTTGACTCTGCAACAACCATACTATGGATTTGGCTATAATGATGCATGATGACAGAAACATAGCCAGTGTTCCAGGTCTGTACCCCCAATCTTTTTGTCCACCAGTAGCTGGGTCTTGTCCTCTTATTTAATCATCTCTTGACTTAATCCAAAAACTGTTACCTGGAATTAAGTGAAATGATCAACAGGAATCCTCTGCTTGTGTCCAACTGCAGACACTCAAGCATTGAATTCTGCCTTATATGTATTAAGATCTCTGTGGTGCCCCACCATTTCTGAACTCTCCAGATATTGCTGCTAATGGCCTCCCTTTTAAAAAGCCAGTTACTATGACAAACATTCCATGAAAGTTTTCTTTCTATCTTTCTCTTCCAGTTATTAATGACAGACAATAGGTAATTGTAACAGGTACAAACGGTAGCCAAATCACAATAACAGTAACATGACGGTCATCATAGTTTTCAACATTATGTGTTAACAGTTATAGTTAAGGTTTGGGTTTATAACACATACTTTAACCATATATGACAATTTAAGAAGCTATATATCTAATATTTGAACCTGTTTATAATCATTGGTTGCATCAATCCTATGTTTTATATCTTCAGTTACCAAACAAAAGATATCGTAGGAACTAGGCATAATAGGGATGGTTAATACGATAAAGTGATCTAGTACTTCTCTACATCATTTAAAATTTTTAACTTGTAATCATGCTAGTGTGTTTTGAACAATTGTCGATTTAACATTCAATTTAGGAATATTCACCTACCTTGTTCACTAATTCTTATATTATGTACAAATACCCTTATTCCATGCTAGAGTACATCTCTTTTTTATATCACCATATTTACTTCACCACTGCCATAAATAATAGTAGAAGTAATATTTTTCCCATCTGAGCTGTTTTGATAGCAGTTTTATATTTTGCCTCAGCAGCCACCAAGGGATGATGATCATCTGGGAATGGTTGCCTTTATCTTAAATACATCAGTTGATTAAGGTAATATTACATTGCAACAGTAACACATTTATTTGCTAGATTTACTAGATTTGAAGTTGTGGCAGTTGTAATATTTCTAACTTTAAAATCAATTATTAAAATAGAGCTAAAAAAGCTGATTATGATGCAGATACTGTAATATTGTAACATGTTGATATGAATAAGCAACTATATATTGGCAGTGACATTTTATATAGATAAGGCAATACTATTGCAAATTAAGAACAAGCCTATAGCAAACTAACATTAACAGCTGTGTAAGCTATGAACATGATTTTGATAGAATATATTCAATTTAACAGACTCTTTTTTTTATGAAAACACTTTTAAGAACAGTATCTGGAAAGAGCTAAAATTAACACACCTTGGAAATGTATGGTTTGGACCACAATTCACAGAATTAAGAGAGTTTCATTACTCACATTAATTAGTATATTGTGTACAAGCTGTACTTCATGTCCAGGATTTCTTTTAACTGTTGCTTATAACAATCAACAGGATGAATTTACTACAGTGTGTGTGTGTGTGTAAATACAAATTAGGTCATTAACTGTTCAGTGTGGTTAAGGATGCTTCTTATAGACCAAACACAAGATCTGTCTAAACAGTGCTAAACATGTTTTTGCAACTAAGGAAGGTGTCAATGACATTCCTTTTTTAGTTACATATGCGATAGCACCTGTAAAGCAAATACTTTCTCTATATAGCAGTCTCATATGTTATCAGCAATCACATAACACAACAATGTTTTAACATTGTGTTTATTTTATATTGCATACAGCCTACAGAAAAAAACATAAAAGGAAACAATTAAATTTTGGTATCTTCATAACATTTCTAATTTTAATTTCTTATATCAAGCAATCTAAGCAGATACCTTTTGTATTAAGTTGTATTGTTATGTTTTCATCCCACAAGACTGTTGAACCACAACCTATAAATGCCAAATGAATTATCTAATTTAAATATTTAAATTAGCTAAACTTGATGCACATGCTTTTCTTAATGAGTTTAAGAGCAGGTCTTCCATAACCTGAACAGGTCTGTGGAGAATAAGAAAAGTTTACAATTTTCTGTAAGAAAATGGTATACTTATTAAAACATAACTTTTAAAAATCAACCTAATAACTAGTATATTTGTTTATAAATACAGTTATGTACAGTATATGAGAACAGAATATATATTATAAATAATGAAATTGTAAAATGCTTGAGCTTTGTGATTTGTCATTTTGTAACTGCAACCTCTATTTTGTAAACTGATTATAAGGTTATATGACTTTTAAATTATATGTTTGCTTGCATGAAAACTACAAAAAAAAAACCTTCTGCAAAGGCAATTCAATGATAAGATACATTTGTTTTGCCTACAAACTGTTTTTTACTGCTCACACAGTTTTTGCCTACTAACCACTGATAAGAATGGAATGTTGACATAATGGTACATATTTATGTGCTATTTGGAAAAATAGGTAAGTGACTATATATGGGTTTGCAACCGCTTCCTTTCATATACTCAGTTCATATACTATGATTTAATTGTAATGCAGTCCATTTGGCTGTTCTCCTGTGTTTTTGTGAAACAGAGATGTAATTTTGGCTCCAAGCTTGTAAATAAAGAAACTTGCTTGTAAATAAGACTACCTGGTGAGAGAGGCACTAAAAGGGATTTTTTACCCCAACACAAATCTCGACACATTCCTTAAGCAATTATTTGCACTGCTGGTTTCACGAATTCCAGCAATAGAACTATATAGGTATTGAGCAATAAGGCTTATGCTTCAGCCCCCGAGAGCCTCCCAGAGATGTAATTCTATATGCAATACTTTAAAACAGACGAAATTCTGTAGACAGCCAGATACAATGCAATCTAATCAGAGAAGGGGTGATGTGGACTGCTTATTGTTACAACGAGAGGTCGATTTTTCTTTTGAAAATGCTTGCCCTCTTTGGTCTTAACAAGGTGTTCATTTATACCCTCTGTATGCAATACTTCAATATGCAATACTTTAAAACAGACACATTTCTGTAGGCAGCCAGATACAATGCACAATCTCTACAAGTAATTGTTCATATATATATCCAGATGTGTCTCCAATTATTTATTATTATTTTATTACAGCTAATACATCAATACATCAATAAGAAAATGTCTTCACAGAACCTTTCCAAACAGGAACAGGAAGCATTAAGATGATCAGATTGTAATAATCAAACCATCTGATAAAGGTGGCAATACTGTACTGCTGTCACATACCCAGTACCATTTAGAAAATCTCAGATTATTGTAAGATATTGAATGTTACAAATGTGTAACCTTTGATCCCACCAGTCCTTTAAAAATGAACCGTTTTCAATCCTTGATGACGGCCTGGCAGGTGATGTCATCTTTCGTAAAGAATATACAAGACATCCTACCATAGGCACATTCTACTCTATCCCCAAGTGCACAAAAATATCACTTTACCACCCGGGAGACCAGTTGTCTCTGGCAACAATAACTTAACTCAAAATACCAGCATTTATATTGACAAAGTACTGAGATAATTTGTCACTTACTTCTTATGTACAAGACACTAAAAATGTGTTACAACGTCTTTAAACATATTCATCTAGAGCAAAATTCACTATTAGTGGGATTAGATGTTGTGTCCATTCCCCATGAGGTAGGAAAGAAAGCATGTCAAATCTTTTTAAGCACGAGAGGGTCTCAACATCTCAAACATAATAAATGTATTATTACTTTATTGGATTTTGTGTTAACTTAAAACAACTATTTCCTTTACAATGACCATTTTTACCAGCAAATTCTTAGGACTGCCATGGGCACCCCACGTTCTGCCCCATATGCAAGTTTGTACTTAGGATGGTGGGAGAATAACGTTCTTTTTGGTGACAATATGACCAATTTCACTGATAATATTGACATCTGGGTTTGTTATATTGTCAACATATTAATGTCTTGGCATCGTTCCGAAGAAGAACTTAGTCTGTTCATACAAAAACTGAACAATACCAAAATTGGTCTTACATTGACATCCACAATAAGTCTTCCACAAGTTGAATTTTTGGATATCCAAAAATTAAGACAACACACTAGTGACCAAAATCTTTTGGAAATCTACAACTACCAACAACTTTTTGTTGGAAACTAGCCACCATCCTCCCCATCTGGTGAGAAGTATACCTTATGGCCAATATCTCCGTCTAATATTCAAGCAAAAGATCTATACGCACGGTTTAAGGAACGTAGGTATTCTCAAAACACTCTGAAAAAGGCTTATGCTAGAGCAAAGGATAAATCAAGATCGGAATTACTTCAGGATAACACCATAAAAGAGGGAACTGATAAAGAAGTTATCCGATTTATTGATACCTACAAGTCAAGCAGTGAACACCTCAGATGTATTATGCAGAAGTACTGGCATATTTTGAAGTCTGACAATGAACTATGCAAGGTTTTACCAATTAACCCTTCAATTAAATTCAGAAGAGCACTGACTCTTAGAGATAAGATAGTTCATAGTAATTTTATTACGAATTCCAAAATATTTTCTGATTGATTGACACAAAAACCAGCTGGATTTGTATGCTGCAAAGGCTGAAAAGCTTGCGCACATGATCCCTGCTAAAAGTTTCAAACATGTAATGAGGACTCCGGAATTTAAGATAAGAGACAGCATTGATTGTCGATCTACATCAGCTGTCTATTTGGTAGAATGTAAATGTGGTCTACAGTATGTGAGTAAAACCTGTTGGAAGCTTCGTAGGCGAGTACTGGAACATGTCAATTCCAGGCAGACGTGCCCGTGGCAAGACATGTAGATAACATACATGATGGTGGCATATTAGCCTTGAATTTCTCGTGGCATTGACAACATTAAGTCTAATCAGAGATGGGGTTATGTGGACTGCTAATTGTTACAACGAGAGGCTAAGTGGATTTTTCTTTTGAAAACGCTTGCCCTCTTTGGTCCTAACAAGTTGTTCACCTTATACCCCCTTCATATGACACAATAAAAGAGCTATTATATTATACAGTCATAGGTTTATACAATTTCAGGTTAACCCCTTTATGTCCTTCTTCTACAAATTGACAACCCTATATCATTCACAAATGTATATATTTGAATTTCCTGCAGTATGCTTCTATTTTTCATTTAAGATTCATTATTTGGATTGTTACTAACTTTTAAACAACTTTTTCTAGATAATAATGTAACACAATGCAATGTTGATTATTCTTTGAGAACTTGTCCCTAGTAGGATCTATTCTTCTCTATTATTGCTTTTAGAGCCATGAGTAGATTTTAGTATGGTTGCCACATAGGAGAATCAAGTGATACTATAATATTTAATTTTTGGCTTGTCTATTAGAAGTGGCATTTGAGCAATCTATGTGGCAGCATATGTGACCATTCCAACATGATGTATATTAGAATTATAGTGGATGTGCTAAGCACAGGTTAACATTAAAAGCTGGCTGGTTACTATATAAAACAAAAAGCCGCAATCACATTAGGACTAGTGTAGGTCCCGAACAGTTCACCGGAGAACTATATGCGGTTGATTTTCGCATGTTTGCGTTCGCCACGAACGGCGAACACATGCGCTTTTCGGTTCGCCCCCTATACTTTATCATTGAGGAAACTTTGAACATCATTTATTTTATTTTATAATTTTTTTTGTATTAATCTATGCCTGCCTGCCAGCGTGTGTGTGTGACAGGCTAACACCTAACAGCTTATATTGTGCTTTATTTTCACTACTCATACCTGGTGGTGTAACATACATTGAAAACAACCATTTTTTTCCTGTAATCTAATTTCAGTTGCCTGCCTGTGTCAGGCTCACAGCTTATATTGTGCTCAGTGACATAAAACAGCACTTTTTTGACTGTAATAGATTGAATAGCAATTGCCTGCCTACAGGCGTGTGTGTGAAGCCTATTGCATCTACTCCTGCCAACTTTTGCCAGTGCACAGTGATACGTTATATCTGGTGCAACCGTAGTGTACAGTGACATAAAACAACACTTTTTTGACTGGAATCGATTGAATATTAGTTGCCTGCCTACAGGCGTGTGTGTGAGGCCTACAGGACCTACTCTGCCAACTTTTGCCAGTGCACAGTGACACTCATATCTGGTGGTCACCTTAGATTGCACGCGAGGTGCTCCAAATTTGAAGGTGGGAGGACCGACCAAGCATCTTTTTCCATCTCCCTGTTCCAAAAATCAATGCCATATACACGTCCCCTAATAGTGGACGTAACAGAATTAAACCGATAGGAATAGTGCTACTTAACAGTACACACCTTATAATAACGCAGACAGAGGCAACGCGTATAATCTTCCATGCTGTGCAGTGGAAGCCCCCAGACTCTGACCTGTGTATAATCTTCCATGCTGGGCAGTGGAAGCCCCCATACTCTGACCTGCATATAATCTTCCATGCTGGGCAGTGGAAGCCCCCAGACTCTGACCTGTGTATAATCTTCCATCCTGGGCAGTGGAAGCCCCCAGACTCTGGGAGTCTGAAGAAGAGGAGTCAGAGGAGGAAGGTGGCTTTGAGGAGGTGGAAGACCAAACACAGCAGGCATCCCAGGGGGCTTGTTGTCCCTTTTTGGGGACCCTTGGTGGCTGGGTGGAGGAAGAGACCTTCAATGACATCAGTAAGGACAAGGAACGGGACATGGCTAGCTTGGTATCCAACCTTGTGCAAATGGGGAGTTTGTGGTTGTGCAAAGGGACTGTTTGCGGTTGTTTGCGGTGCATTAAACGGGGAGATTGGTCTGTTACTGTGAAGCGGGTGTAACCCTTACACTACCTGATCGATACAACATCATACCTGATGTTTTAAAGCATGTTATTCCAAACAATTTAGGAATATTAGGTGATTTATGCCCTTTATGGCTTAAAACCAGATTCTGCATCAACTATGTAATTTTCCGTGGGAGGTTTTGCCATGGATCCCCCACCGGCATGCCACAGTCCTGGTGTTAGTCCCCTTGAAACAACTTTCCCATCCCTATTGTGGCCAGAAAGAGTCCCTGTGGGTTTTGAAAATTTGCCTGCCCATTGAAGTCAATTGTGTTCGCCGATGTTCGCCCGTCTGCGAACATTTGCTGGCAGTTCACGTTCGCTGTTCGCGAATCCAAAATTTTATGTTCACTAATTAGGATGCAGCATAGAAATGACATCATAACGTAAGGGGGGCGTACAAAGCATTTAAATCCGACAGCAGCTGTATCTAGCTCATTTCCCCTGAGGATCCACTAGTTTGGGTGAGGAAAGCCGGGCTGGCATTTGATTACCAGGACTTACAAGTACCTTATGTCCACATTGTTGTATTGTTTTTGCTCCATTTCTCAGGTTTTACCTAAGCAGGAGTACCTAGTAAATATTTGTAACCCACCTATAACAGGGTGATAGTTAAACTAAGAATTTCTCATGGTAGCTAGAGTGCATTGGGGAGCCAGGACAGTTAGTGCTCACCCAGAGGGATAGCAGTCTCGTAGGACAGAACCCCCCCCCCCTTTTTTTTTTTCACTGGGCATCATTGTACTAGTATACATCATAGCTATCTTTCAAGATATGTGCAATAATGAATTAATGGAGGAGAAAAATAAGAAAATAAGATTCATTGTTAAAATTGGTAAACTGTCATATTAGGAGATAGTGGCTGTATACTAGAGATTGTGAATTTAAGATATAATTGTTTTTATTCTCCAAGACGAAAAGTCCAATTAGTAATGTTCCTGGTAGTTTGATTGTATTATTGTATTTTATTTTTATTTATACATTAAAAGTTATGTTTTAACAGTCATATCTTTATTAGTAAATAGAGTACCTTTTTGAGACCATAAGGATATCTTATCCTGGGTTTCTGTGATAAATAATTTTACAATGTACTCTATATCGTAAAGTGGGTTGTATTCCCTTTATATAGTTATAGAATAGAGTTAAAAGCAGAAATACTGCAAAGTAAGATTTTGTCTTTCTTTCATTTTTTTATACTTTTTTACATCAAAACTCAATGTGTCAATAAGAAACAATGTTCCTTCATCTCTCTTGAGTTTAAAGTGTGTTGCTGCTCTTAAGTAATTTTGTTGTGCCCGACTCTCTGTGACCCTTAATGCTTGGCAAAGAAACTAGAGGGCGTTGTCAGTCCCTTCTCCAATGCACTGTGATTTGTCTGACCTCTCTGCTATAACCTGCTCATCTTGGGTGACCCTACATGTTATAGCTCACAGCTTTATTGATGTACACAAGCTCTATTCAGCACAGCAAAGGTACCAGAAGTTAAATAGTTGCACGCCCTATTTACTGAATTCTCCTATAAAAGAATTCCACAAGTTTAACAATATGAACAGACACTTTTAACTTTGGACTTAAAGGGCCACTAAATTAACCACAATTTGGACCACCTCACAGTAAAGATCTTCTTAAAGCATGTTGAAATCATTTTATAAGTGTCACTGACTGTTTACTCGCAGACATGCAGCTACAACTCTGTGTAGTAGGCGAAATAAAAAAAATAGTGAACCCTCAACAGATCATTCTGTGCAGATTATGGAATGTTGGAAACACATAAACAGGTAATTTATGGGTTAAAGTGTGAGTTAATTCCTGAGTTCATGGAAAAAACTGTTATTAATCAGTGTCCCTCACTGCTCAGGTTGGCTCTGTATTATTAATTATGAAACTGACACTAGCAGGACAGAATGTCTTTCTAAACAGCGCTACAGAATATGTTGGTGCATTATAAATAATCTATAAAAATAAACAGACAAAAAACTTTAGATTGTTTAGCTGTTATTAAAAAAATAAAAAAAGATCATTTTAACATACAATCTTGTACACTTACAGTGAGGTAAATGGCCCTTCAATGGTGTAACAAAACAGTGTAACATGGTTCCTTCAACTCCCTTAAATGTAAAAGTTGTTGCTGCTCTAAGGTACCAATGCTAACATTTCAATCCCCTATGATGAAAGTAACATCTTTTCTTGGTGTTATGTCTAGGAGGTGTTACATATTCTAGTAGCATTGTACAACGAAAGCCTCTTCAGTATCCATGGTTGGTGCATAGACTTGGGTCAATGTAATGAGAAATGGCTTGCCTTTCTTTTGAATTGAAATCCTTCTGTTATTTATTTTGTTGTGACCAAGTATTGCTTTTGCCATCCTTTGTTTGATTATGAGGGCATCTCCATTTTTTTTGTTGGATTTTCAACCACTGTAGAAAACCAGTCAGATCATGCTTTTATTGCAGCTTCATTAACTATCATACAGCCACTAAGTCAGCATTGTAACTGGTGCATTAATAAAATATAATAAAAGCTCCTGTTAAAATACATGAGGCAATCAAAAATAATTTTGACATGAATGACCCAAACCATGTGCATAAAATGACAATATCGGAAGCTAATAAAGCTGTAATCTGAGGCAGGCTAATTATCATATCTTCCTATAAAAAGAAATTAAAATGGGATAATGTAGAATTCCTGACAACCATACTCAGTCAATTACCCACTCAGCATAAACGGATTCAGATTCAATAATTTTTGTAAAAATCCTTAAAACTAGAGCATAACTGTATACTATTTTAATTAATAATGCAATAATGTCATTAAGAGGTATACAATAACGTTGTTATGTACAAGCTAATAAGCCTAATAATGTAGGTCAGATGTTTACAAAACAGAGAACAAATAAATGTATCCAATGCCTTAAAGATGAAAATGGTAACATACTCTGCATACCGCAACAGATGTTTGCAAAATTTAAAAAATGCAACCAAAACTTGTATATAAAAATTATAAAGCAGCTGAAGCTACAAAACTTTTCTCATTTTTAAAATCACCTAAGTTACCAACATTCACAACAGACCAGACTGAAGACTTAGAAAAGCAAATTAGTCAAGAAGAGGTAGGTGAAGATATAAAGGGCTTACAAAATGTTCCATGCCACATAAGTGAAGTAATGGCTACTATATAATATTTCAAGAACAATTTATTCTAAAACTCCATTGTACCATTGCAAAACAGTACCAACCCCTGCTCTGAATACCTAAAGGCACATATTATCTTATTACCATAATCAGGGAAAACTCAACCCCATACAGAAAATTATAGACTGGAGTCCTCATAAAATTTGATGTAAATATATACACCAAACATATAGCTATTAGAATTCATATAATATTATACATGCAGATCAAGTAGGCTTCATAGTCGGAAGGCAAGCCCCAGACAATGGCCCATAATAACCTTCAAACTGAACGCTGGTCTGTGCTTTAGACATTTTTTACATATATATATATATATATATATATATATATGTATTTAATTGACTCAAGTTAGCATGCACACAGCCACAACAAGTAAACCATGAACCCATAAGTAGCATTTCAGGGCATAAGCATGATCAATTAAACAAGCCCATACGTTACAATTTAGAAAGAGCCAATAGTAAATGAGCCTGTCATCATGATGTCAGTAAAACATGGAGTTGAAACTACAATCAATTAGTGTTTAGAAGTCTGATGTGCAATAGGACTCGTAATCCAGAAATCAATAAAAATCAGTAAATCAACTGCTTTACTCCATGCTATGTATTAACTCCTTGATTCTCTGGATCAATATAACACGGAAATAAAATTTAAAAAACGTAAAAAAAATGATTATTTTGTAGGTGTGTGAGCTTCAGACTGTTATGCTATTAATTCTAATGCCTTTAATTTCTTTCCTAGTATTTTTAAGAACAGTAGTGTGTATAATTAACTCATATAATTTACGGGTTTGAAGGCAATTAGGGCTTGAAACATCAAATTATGAAATAGGACGGAGTTATGTTTTTGACAACTGCAGTGCTTTTGAGCCTGTAACTCACAATTGGAATTTGAGAACCTAAAAGTAGCCAATTGAATTTCAGTAACATTCACAGGCTCCATTACGGGCTCAAGTAATTGTGATTTGCACACTTAAATAGGGGCCAATGTATTTAGGATTACTACTTTAAAACAGCATTCCTCTCAGTCACAATGTCTAATCCATCCTGTTATAATTAGATGGCCGGGAAGCATTTAAATGGTTAAACAGGTATTTTTTATTTACCACTCTAATCCACCACAACTTCCCAACTGAGATCACTAGAGTACACTTAACCCTATACCAGATGTCATGAATCAGCCAGTGGCCATATTGGATTTGGTATGAACTATGCTGGGGCCATTTTGTGACTGGCAGCAGTGGCCATTTTGGGCTGGGTTCTTCCACATGCTGTTGCCATGTGGAAGAACAAAAGGTTTGGGGCCCACTTGTTATGGATATATGGTTATTTTGTGGTCTAGGGGATAAAGTATTATAAGTTTACCCCTTAGCATATTCCCATCCCTTCCATGTTTAGGCTCATTGTAATGGGTGTCATGTGAAGGAGCTGGTGGGATGTGTTGGTTGTATGTGTGTGAAACATTGTGTGTTGTATCTGTAAATATATTGTATTGGAATGTTGGAGCCATGTTGTGTGCAGTCATCCATATTGACTGCATATGTAACCTGAGTTGATCACCCATCTGCCTTCCAGCTATCACCTAAAGTAAACACTTGAAGTGATAGCAAGGCCAGAACAAAGGGGTCTATACAGACATTGAGGCACCATAACCCCAGGGGGTCTACAGGTATTCTCACTCAGAGAATCAGGGCAAAGTCCAGAGGACAGGGAGATGTTTCTCCCTTGAGAGCCAGGCAGCAACTGAATTAGGTAGCCACACCTAATGGGCGGACCCGGGAGGCCTGATTGGCCAGAGGCAGTTAGGGGCTGACTAAAGATAGCCCTCCTGGTGATTTTGTATGCCTGTTTAAAAGATGTTGTGTCCCAAATAAAGTGGTTCATAATTTTCATCAAGACTTTGTGTGCAGGTGTATTATTGACCCAGGGGCATATACTGGCAGAGGAGATCGTTTCTGACTCCCTTCCAGGTTTTCCCACGCACACTACCAAAAGCTTGGACTTATGCTCTTGCATCCGCAAAGAAGGTCCATTGGTCTGAGTCACCCAAATCTTAGGTCTAAAACCTACAGGAGATAAGAGGACTAGGATCCTCTATACTCCATCATCATTGTAGGTTGTGACAATTGGTGGCAGTGGTGAGAGACTCTACAGAAAGACCAAGAATGGTGCAGCAATATGAGGAAGATATTGCCAAAGAAGCAAAAAGACTGTTTAAAGAAGTCAGACACCTTTTTCCAAAAAAGTTAACAGCACAAGATGTGGGCTGCGTGCTTGACCAGATGTTCCAGAGAATATGGAAAGAGCGCATGTGGGTAAGCAAAATGAAGGCGACCACATATACAAGGCCGTGCCCTGGGCTGTCTGAGGCCCAGAAAGCAGAACTGGCTCAGAGTTGCCTAGAGGAGCTCTCTGAGTGGGATGTGTCAGAGGATCAGGAGGAGGAGGAAGGGGTAAACCCTGCTCCTGTACCACCTTCGGGGAATGGAGACTGTTTTCCCCTAAAAAATGCAGAGACTGTGTCAGAGCCTAGAAGGGATGGTAAAGTCAGCTTGGGACCAACTCACCAGCTACAAGAGCCAAAGACCAAGGGGAATGTTCCCTGGGTGGGGTCAGATAACCCATGTTTGTCCCCTGATACCCCAAGAGACTTAATCCCAGAAGAAACGCTAGCCGAGCACAGTTTCTCCAAACGGGTCACACATGAGTTACCAGATGTGGAAAAGGTCTCACCTGAGGACTACCTTCCAGCACAAATCCTGGCAGAAACCCCAGTAACTGCTCAACAGGTAGGGCCAGATGAACTAAGTCTGCCCTCAGAAGTTCTAGCCAATGTGTATGAGCCAGAACTGCTCATGCAGGCAGGGGCTCAGGATTGCTATTTAAGAGACTGTGGGGAGGGAAAGGAACTGGTTCCTAGCTATAGGGAACCAGACCTCACACAGGAGGAGGCAGTGGAACCAGGGCTAGGGATAGCCGTGCCTGCCTGGGAGAAAGAGCCATGGGTGCATTGCGGCACCCCAAAGGATTGTGGATGTAGTGAGGACTTGCCTGAGATGACCAGTGCCCAGGAGTCCACAAAGGATGAGGCCCAAGTTGCCAAGGAAAAGATAGCAGAAGAAGAGGGTCAGCTGAGCGCCCCAAAGCACAGCCTGGGTGGGAACAGCGTAGTTCTCCAGGCTGCAACACAGACAGACCCAGGGGAAGAAAACCAGGAGGGTCTTTCCAAAGATACAGAGTTCCAGGAGCCAGAGCAAACGGAGCCTCCAAATCCGGACTCCATCAGGGATGCTGGAGTCAAGCGCAGACCGGTATGTACTTTACTGCAGTTATTGTGTTATTGGGCTACCAACAATAATGATTTTTCTGAGGGAAGTACTGGTCTGCCCCCTTGCAATCCCATAGGCCCAGAGACTGTTTTAGAGACCCCAGCCCAGCTGTGGGGACTGGCTGGAGGGAAAGGGGTTGCTATGGGACAGGGGTTGTTTTATGGGGCTCCCAAAAATACGGTTTTGCCTCAGAAGAATGTATGGGTGCAACCCACTGTGTCCCCAGAGACTTCCATGCTGCTGCCAAAAACAGAGAGCTGGGATCCTGGACTGTTTTGGGTGGGGGTGCAGGGCAAGAGCAATTTGCTCTATACAGTGGGAGCAAGGCCAAGGGCTGGGGGAGGTCTTTACTCTGCACCTTGGGACTGTGTGCGCACCGACATGAACTTGCCTAGCATGCAGCGGGCCTGGCCAAACCAGCAGATTCATGACTATCAGCGTAGCTGAGAAAATCTTGGATGTTCTCCGCCCGCTTGGGGTAGGATTGTCATGAATCAGCCAGTGGCCATATTGGATTTGGTGTGAACTATGCTGGGGCCATTTTGTGACTGGCAGCAGTGGCCATTTTGGGCTGGGTTCTTCCACATGCTGTTGCCATGTGGAAGAACAAAAGGTTTGGGGCCCACTTGTTATGGATATATGGTTATTTTGTGGTCTAGGGGATAAAGTATTATAAGTTTACCCCTTAGCATATTCCCATCCCTTCCATGTTTAGGCTCATTGTAATGGGTGTCATGTGAAGGAGCTGGTGGGATGTGTTGGTTGTATGTGTGTGAAACATTGTGTGTTGTATCTGTAAATATATTGTATTGGAATGTTGGAGCCATGTTGTGTGCAGTCATCCATATTGACTGCATATGTAACCTGAGTTGATCACCCATCTGCCTTCCAGCTATCACCTAAAGTAAACACTTGAAGTGATAGCAAGGCCAGAACAAAGGGGTCTATACAGACATTGAGGCACCATAACCCAAGGGGGTCTACAGGTATTCTCACTCAGAGAATCAGGGCAAAGTCCAGAGGACAGGGAGATGTTTCTCCCTTGAGAGCCAGGCAGCAACTGAATTAGGTAGCCACACCTAATGGGCGGACCCAGGAGGAGTCTCATGGTTCCCTGCCTGATTGGCCAGAGGCAGTTAGGGGCTGACTAAAGATAGCCCTCCTGGTGATTTTGTATGCCTGTTTAAAAGATGTTGTGTCCCAAATAAAGTGGTTCATAATTTTCATCAAGACTTTGTGTGCAGGTGTATTATTGACCCAGGGGCATATGCTGGCAGAGGAGATCGTTTCTGACTCCCTTCCAGGTTTTCCCACGCACACTACCAAAAGCTGGGACTTATGCTCTTGCATCCGCAAAGAAGGTCCATTGGTCTGAGTCACCCAAATCTTAGGTCTAAAACCTACAGGAGATAAGAGGACTAGGATCCTCTATACTCCATCATCATTGTAGGTTGTGACACCAGAGACCTATTGCACACATATGGACAATGGGCCATCATTCCACTCCAGTAGAAATACAAGAAGGCAGAAGACAATGGTGCCCCCTGTGCCCATGTATATATGTGCCCATGTATATATGCCTTATATACTTTACCCTTAGTTATAGCACTTAGAAGACACAATGATATAACTGGCATTTGGATAATCAATATAAATTAGGGCTTTATGAAAATTACATTATTCTTATGCTTTTAAAAGCACACTTATCAATCCATTCTTTATGAAAAAGATTGCCAGTACCGATGAAGGCTTTAAACAGGTCTATGGTGCATACTTATGATCCATGGTTCCAGGCACACAAATTATGTAGCAATAGACATTAATGAAAATAAATTATCCAAATCAAATATGAAAACTGCTTTAATTTTTGCTGCCCACTGGATTGCAGAACAGTATACAATTCAAAGTTGGCAGAAACAAGCTTCATAGACCAAAGAGTATTAACTACTCTTCAAACTGTTCAGCTCAATGCCAATACTGCTGTTGCATTGGGTTTAGATAAACAGAAATTATTGTTAGAAAATTAGCAGCTTGTGGAAAAATTGAAAGATGCAATAGACAAGTGCAATAATATGTCAAGCATCTTGTAGTAAAAAGGAGATTAATCATTATTGCTGTATAGCAGAGATTAGTGATCTAAGAGCACAATTGGACAAAATAAATGTTGCGGCGCTGCATTTAATAAACTGGACTGGAATGTTTTTACTGGAGTTGAAAAAGATGACTGAAAATGGCTCCAGTCTCTGTTGAGTTCAAGAGAGGTGCACATGGGCAGGTCATTTCTGAAACTAGAGTATCTAAGTGTCTTTCTAGTTGTGAAATACAGGCCCCGAGCAAAGCATTTGACAGTTTTTAAACTATTTGTAAAGCCTAGGTCTAAACAGCATCTAGTAGAGGAATTTTTGAAAGTACTTGGTATAGATGAACTGGATCATCATTCTGTTTTTGGCAACTGCACTCAGAAAAGAGGAGAATCTTTACAAGGGTACAGTCATAGATTGTGTTTTATAAACTTTGTTTTTGTATTTTTTACATTTATACTCCATTCTGGTGCTGAACCTAATCAGAATGATGAAGATTATAAGGAGGATTACAAGAAGTCAGAACAATTGCAATTGAAACAAGAAAGGGACCAGTTTAGGAAATGTTTAAAAGGTCTAAGAGTAGGATTGAATGAGTTAAAATGAAATCATAATACAGAAAATTAACTGCTCATAAATCTGCATTAAAACAAACTTATTCTTAAGTGTTAATTTTTGCAGAGATCCAGAAACAATGAAACAAGCATGGATTAGAGTGGAAGAAATTCCAGTAAATAACCATTCTTAATCTTTTGAAGAGTTTTAAAATGACAAAGCAGTTACAGACCAGCTGACTGTCACACATGAGTGCTGGGAGGTGAGTCTGTGGCAAGTTTATACAGTGTGGGTGAGAGTTCCCAATGCTCCCACAAGCTGTACTTAGTGCATATGTAAGACTTTTGAAGCTGAAGGAACGTTCCATTAACAATGACTTCTAAGAGTCACATATAAAGGTAGGTATTGGGTGTTGTTGATCTAATTAAAATTCTCACCAATCTACTAATCGACTAATCCCACAAGAAAAAGTAACCTTCTCTGATAGATAATATGTAGAACATTATTAAATGTGATTGTACTCTTTAATTACTAGTCTTTAGTGATATCGCCTTCATATATAAAAAATAATAGATAGGTACCCAACAGTGTGTTCTAATATACTGTTTAATCCCTAATGTAATAAATACAAAAAAACGTTGGCTTAGATATTAATTCTATATTGCCAAAACATAAGCCTTTATTAGCCATATCCATGTGATCTGTTTGTTTTATTTAGTGAGTAAGGAAGTAGCTTATACTTTCATAGGCCCTCATTCAATTGCAATTTGGCCAATTGAATAGGGGTCTAAATAAGCACATAACATATTTTTTTTAAATAGGTTTTTAGTTAGTAAACATCTATCCAAAAGCAAGGTTTTCACTAACTAAAAACTTATTTAAAAAAAATATATTATGTGCTTATTTAGAGCACTATTCAATTGGCCAAATTGCAATTGAATGAGGGCCATAGTTATTAAGTCAAGGGAACTGGGGGGAGGGCCACATTAAATTTATGAATCTATGGGCCCTATTCTATTGCCCAAATTTTAAATTTATACACTCTTAAAACCACTCTTAAATCTGCCACATATTCTATTAGCAACTCGCAATCCAGTTACAAGTTACTCGCCCACAATCACTACGGGTCATCCAAAGACCCACATTCGAGCTTAGATCTCCACTGGATTTTACACAGCTCTAATATTATTACTGCTTATAAATAAAAGTTACACAAAATCAATATTTTATTAGACCCATAGGTCTAGCTTGCAAATTAAGTCTGACCTGCGATTAAAAATGATCAAGTTTATGTCAAAAATATTATGAGTACTAAACAGGACTCACAAGTAGTGATGTCGCGAACATCAAATTTTCGGTTTGCGAATCGCGGACGCGAATTACATCAAATGTTTGCGAACGGACGAACATCGGCGAACCGCCATAGACTTCAATGGGCAGGCGAATTTCAAAACCCACAGGGACTCTTTCTGGCCACAAAAGTGATGGGAAAGTTTTTTCAGGGGGACTAACACCTGGACTGTGGCATGCCGGAGGGGGATCCATGGCAAAACTCCCATGGAAAATTACATAGTTGATGCAGAGTCTGGTTTTAAGCCATAAAGGGCATAAATCACCTAACATTCCTAAATTGTTTGGAATAACATGCTTTAAAACATCAGGTATGATGTTGTATCGATCAGGTAGTGTAAAGGTTACACTCGCTTCACAGTAACAGACCAATCTCCCCCGTTTAATGCACCGCAAACAACCGCAAACAGTCCCTTTGCACAACCGCAAACTCCCCATTTGCACAAGGTTGGATACCAAGCTTGCCATGTCCCGTTCCTTGTCCTTACTGATGTCATTGAAGGTCTCTTCCTCCACCCAGCCACCAAGGGTCCCCGAAAGGTGACAACAAGCCCCCTGGGACGCCTGCTGTGTTTGGTCTTCCACCTCCTCAAAGCCACCTTCCTCCTCTCACTCATCTTCTTCAGGCTCCTCTCACTGCGTTGCCTCTGTCTGCGTTATTATAAGGTGTGTACTGTTAAGTAGTACTATTCCTATCGGTTTAATCCCTGTTACGTTACCTATCAGGGGACGTGTATATGGCATGGATTTTTGGAACAGGGAGATGGAAAAAGATGCTTGGTCGGACCTCCTAATTCTAATTTGGGGCACTGCACGTGCAATCTAAGGTGCCACCAGATAGGAGTGGTGTATTAAGTTGTTCTACTCATTCCTATCAGTTTAATACCTGTTACGTCACCTATCAGGGGACGTGTATATGGCATGGATTTTTGGAACAGGGAGATGGAAAAAGATGCTTGGTCGGACCTCCTACTTCTAATTTGGGGCACTGCACGTGCAATCTAAGGTGCCACCAGATAGGAGTGGTGTATTAAGTTGTACTACTCATTCCTATCAGTTTAATACCTGTTACGTCACCTATCAGGGGACGTGTATATGGCATGGATTTTTGGAACAGGGAGATGGAAAAAAGATGCTTGGTCGGACCTCCTACTTCTAATTTGGGGCACTGCACGTGCAATCTAAGGTGCCACCAGATAGGAGTGGTGTATTAAGTTGTACTACTCATTCCTATCAGTTTAATACCTGTTCCGTCACCTATCTTTTCTCCCAATAGCACATTCTATATGACAACAAACCGGCCTGTGTGTATTTAGAGAACCACACTTTAAGGCCCTTAACCTGGGACAAGGTGGCTTGGCTATCAGAATTGACTCAGAGCCTTAAAAACTTGCCAACCCCCCTAATCAGACCCTCACTATCATACTGGAAATGGGCCAAGAAACACAAGGGTTTGTTCCCTGGATCCACCCAAATGACCCCAATTCTTGACCACCCTCAGGCCCCGAAACACATGAGCACAACATCACAACACTGGTGGAGGTCAAGGAAACTAGATAGACTGGGAGACTGGTTAGTAAAGGGCCAGATGCTCACCTATGAGGAACTGAGGGACAAGCATGAGCTACCGCTGTCAGAACATTACAATTACTGTAGGCTACTGGAGGCATTTCACATACTCCCTGACCCAGAAACAGGGGACACCGGTCTTAAATTGGTTCTCCAAAATTTGGAAAGATAAACCTCTGTCAAGGGGGATTATTGGGTCGCTTTACAAATATAAAACATTTGTTACTGGTTGAAGCGACACTGGGGGAAGGACCGGAGTGGGGGAGCCCTGGAGACCCTTCAGAAGCAGCCGGGGGGCAAAATCATCCCAGGAAAGGAGAGGTCGCTCACTGAAGCCTGCCCTAGGGTAAACCAAGGGTGATTGCCCAGGTTAGATATTGTAAATAATAAGCAAATACTGCTGGAGGGATGATAGCTAATAGGACTTTGGTGTTCCCTGCAGATATACTCTTTACTATTGTCTGTTTTACCATGTTTTAGGTATCTCTTAAATTGCAATCACAGTAAAAAATAAGAAAAATTATTAACCTAAAAAGTAAAAATAAAAAGGAATAACCAGCTAACTTTCACAAAATGTCTTTATTGTAAATATGAATTTTTGCACAACTGTTATGAAAGACTGTTCAAAAATGCTTTATTTTTCATTACATGCTGTACACCTTCTGACAATAAAAGAATTTAAATGCAAAAATGAGGTATTGTTGCAGCAACCAGAAAAATTGATGTTAGTTTGTGGACCATTATTAGCTCAAGGCAGCTCATCTATCAGGCCTTTTTTAATCGAATGAATCGCCCACTGTCAGTCCCTTCGGGATCCATCCCTCATTCATCTTAATAAAGGTGAGGTAATCTAGACTTTTTTGACCTAGGCGACTTCTCTTATCAGTGACAAAACCTCCTGCTGTACTGAAGGTCCTTTTTAACAGGACACTTGAAGCGGGGCAGGACAGAAGTTCTATGGCAAATTGGGATAGCTCAGGCCACAGGGCAAGCATGCACACCCAGTAGTCAAGGGGTTCATCGCTCCTCATAGTGTCGATATCTGTAGTTATGGCGAGGTAGTCTGTTACCTGACGGTCGAGTCGTTCTCTGATGGTGGACCCCGAAGGGCTGTGGCGATGCATAGGACTTAAAAAGCTCTGCATGTCCTCCATCTGTAAAGCGTCCTCTCCTTGCCAGCCTGGTCATGGGAGGAGGAGGATTATGTTCACCTCTTCCGCTGTTAGATTGCCTTTGTGCTGTGACATCACCCTTAAACGCTGTGTAAAGTATACTTTTTAATTTATTTTGGTAGTACTGCATCCTTTCCGACTTGTGTTAATTCGGTAACATTTCAGGCACTTTCTGCTTATACCGGGGTCTAGTAGTGTGGACACCCAGTACAGGTCATTCTCCTTCCTCCTTTTTATACGAGGGTCCCTCAACAGGCACGACAGCATAAAAGACCCAATTTGCACAAGGTTTGATACCTAGCTAGTCATGTCCCATTCCTCATCCTCAGTGATCTCACTGAAGGTATGTTCTTCCCCCCAGCCACGTACAACACCACTGGTACCAGATAGGTGACAATGAGCACCCTGGGATGCCTGTGGTGGTTGGTCTTCCTCCTCCTCCTCAAAGCCACATTCCTCCTCTGACGCCTCTTCCTCATAATCCTCTTCCAGCGTTGCCGCAGGTCCAGCAAGCGATGCTGATAAGGCTGTTTCTGGCGGTGATGGTGACCACAACTCTTCCTCTTCCTCTTCACGGCCTGATCCAGCACTCTTCGCAGGGCACGCTTCAGGAAGAAAACAAATGGTATGATGTCTCTGATGGTGCCCTGGGTGCGACTGACCAGGTTTGTCACCTCCTTAAAAGGACGCATAAGCCTACAGGCATTGCGCATGAGCGTCTAGTAACGTGGCAAAAAAATCCCCAGCTCCGCAGAGGCTGTCCTAGCACCCCGGTCATACAAATACTCGTTAACGGCCTTTTCTTGTTGGAGCAAGCGGTCGAACATTAGGAGTGTTGATTTCCAACGTGTCGGGCTGTCTAAAAACAAGCGCCTCGCTGGCATGTTGTTTCGCCGCTGGATATCTGTAAAGTGCGCCATGGCTGTGTAGGAATGCCTGAAATGGGCACACACCTTCCTGGCCTGCTTCAGGACGTCCTGCATGCTTGGGTGCTTATGCACAAAGCGTTGTACAATCAGATTACACACATGTGCCATGCACGGCACATGTGTCAACTTGCCCAAATTCAATGCCGCCAATGCCGATCTCTAGTTGGTGCGGAGTCAGCCATTGATCCACCTGTGCGTTCAGGCCGGACAGGAGTGCTGGTCCGGTGTGACTCTCTGCTTTCAGGGAAGTCAACACCAAGATGGAGTGTCACTGCAGTATCTGGGATGTGGAATAGTACCTGTGGAGCTGGGTGGGGTGCCGTTGATGTGAAGCAAGACATAGCAGCATCAGAAGAGGACTCAGCCGAGGAGGTTATGGAAGAGGATGGAGTAGGAGGAGTAGAAGAGGTGGCAGCAGGCCTGCCTGCAAGCCATGGCAGTGTCACCAACTCCTCTGCAGAGCCACGTATTCCATGCTTGGCAGCCTTCACCAGGTTTACCCAATGCGCAGTGTAGGTGATATACCTGCCCTGACCATGCTTTGCAGACCAGGTATCCATGGTCAGATGGACCCTTGCCCCAACACTGTGTGCCAGAGATGCCATTACTTCCTTTTGCACAATCGAGTACAGGTTGGGGATTGCCTTTTGTGCAAATAAATTTCGTCCGGGTACCTTCCACTGCGGTGTCCCAATAGCTACAAATTTTTTGAACGCCTGAGACTCCACCAGCTTCTATGGTAAAAGCTGGCGGGCTAAGAGTTCAGACAAACCAGCTGTCATTTGCTGGGCAAGGGGGTGACTTTGTGACATTGGCTTCTTACGCTCAAACATGTCCTTGACAGACACCTGACTATGGGCAGATGAGCAGGGACTGCTCAGGGCGAGACACGGAGTGGTGGATGGTTGAGAGGGGGCAAGCAGGGCAGCAGTGGTTGACGTGGCTGAAGATGCTGGACCAGGAGGAGGATGGCGGCTTTGACTTTGTGTGCTGCTTGTACTGATGTGTTGATCCCATAGGCGTTTGTGATGTGACATCATGTGCCTTCGCAAAGAAGTTGTACCTAGGTGGGTGTTGGACTTCCCACTACTCAGTTTTTTTTCATAGAGGTTGCAAATGGCATCACTGTTGTCACAGGCAGACACACGAAAAAATTGCCACACTGCTGAGCTCTGCAATGACGGCATTCTGGTGGTGGCAAAAGCATGCGTTGACTGGTGTGCTGTCTGGGTGACCCTGGGTGCCGATGCATGCTGTCTGACTGTGCCACTAGCTACTTTCAACGACCTCCCGCTGCTTCCAACTCGTCTCCTCTCTGTCTCCCCATCTGAACTTTCCTCCTGTTCTTCTTCTCTTATAGCGGGCACCCACGTGACATCCACGGACGCATCGTCATCATCAACCGCTTCACTTGTATCTGACAACTCAACAAAGGAAGCAGCACCGGGTACAACAACATCATCATCATCATCAGACCGTACGTCCATGTGTGTAATGCTGCCTGACTGGGACATATCCCTGTTATCTACATCCTCTGGCACTAATGATTGTGCATCACTCATTTCTTCCAACGGATGTGTAAATAACTCTGCTGATGGATCAAGTGAAGTGGCTGTGGTGCTAGTGTTGGTGGTGGCGGTAGGCGGGCGAGTGGTAACTGGAGAGGTGCCCGAAGCTAAGCTGGAGGAGGATGGTGCGTCTAGGTTCCGAGCTGTAGAAGATTGGGTGTCCTGTTTTAGCCAGTCAACCATGTCCTCAGAACTGTTCAAGTTCAGGGTACTTTGCCTCTGAAAACTGGGCATTATTCTAGGGCCAAAGGGAATAACAGCACCACGACCATGACGGCCCCTGCTGGGTGGCCTGCCTCTGCCTGTCATTTTTTTTACGATGAGTGGTACTATGCGTGCAAGCTACTGTGACACCAGATATGAGTGTCACTGCGCACTGGCAAAAGTTGGCAGACTAGATGCAATAGGCCTCACACACACTCCTGTAGGCAGGCAACTGATATTCAATCAATTACAGTAAAAAAAGGGTTGTTGTATTTCACTGCACACTACGGTTGCACTAGATATGGGTGTCACTGTGCACTGGCAAAAGTTGGCAGACTAGATGCAATATGACTCACAAACACGCCTTTAGGCAGGCAACTGATATTCAATCGATTACAGTAAAAAAAGGGTTGTCTTATTTCACTGCACACTACGGTGACACCAGATATGAGTGTCACTGCGCACTGGCAAAAGTTGGCAGACCAGATGCCATAGGCCTCACACACACGCCTTTAGGCAGGAAACTGATATTCAATCGATTACAGTAAAAAAAGTTTTTTTTTAATTTCACTGCACACTAGGTGACACCAGATATGAGTATCACTGCGCAATGGCAAAAGTTGGCAGACTAGATGAAATAGGTCTCACACACACGCCTTTAGGCAGGCAACTGATATTCAATCGATTACAGTAAAATAAAGGTTGTTTTATTTCACTGCACACTACGGTTGCACTAGATATGAGTGTCACTGTGCACTGGAAAAAGTTGGCAGAGTAGATGCAATAGGCCTCACACACACGCCTGTAGGCAGGCAACTGATATTCAATCAATTACAGTAAAAAAAGGGTTGTTGTATTTCACTGCACACTACGGTTGCACTAGATATGGGTGTCACTGTGCACTGGCAAAAGTTGGCAGACTAGATGCAATAGGACTCACAAACACGCCTTTAGGCAGGCAACTGATATTCAATCGATTACAGTAAAAAAAGGGTTGTCTTATTTCACTGCACACTACGGTTGCACTAGATATGAGTGTCACTGTGCACTGGCAAAAGTTGCCAGACTAGATGCAATAATCCTCACACACACGCCTTTAGGCAGGCAACTGATATTCAATCGATTACAGTAAAAAAAGGGTTGTTTTATTTCACTGCACACTACTGTGACACCAGATATAAGTGTCACTGTGCACTGGCTAAAGTTGGCAGACTAGATGCAATAGCCCTCACACACATGCTAGCAGGCAGGCATATGCAATTAGATTACACAGAAAAAAATAATAAAATAAAAAGGGCTTTTTGGGTTGCTGTCCTTGCAGCAGATATCAAATGAGTCCTTCAGGTGTGTAGTTAAAGCGAAATACATAGCCTGGCTATCTTTTTCTATATTAAATCAGCAGAAAAAAATAATAAAATAAAATAAATGATATTCTAGCCCTAAAAAGGGCTTTTTGGGTTGCTGTCCTTGCAGCAGATATCAAAGGAGTCCTTCAGGTGTGTAGTTAAAGCTAAATACACAGCCTGGCTATCTATTTCCCTATTAAATCACCAGAAAAAGTAATAAAATAAAGTAAATTATGTTCTAGCCCTAAAAAGGGCTTTTTGGGTTGTGTCCTAGCAGCAGATATCAAAGGAGTCCTTCCGGTTGTTTGGTAAAGCTAAATACACAGCCTGGCTATCTATTTCTCTATTAAATCAACAGCAGGTAGAATATATCTCCTCTCTCAATGAATGCAGCTACAGAATGATTCTAAAATGGAGGCTGTCATACAGATGGAAGGCTCTGGAAGGGAGTGTATGCTGCTGATTGGCTGGAATGTGTCTGCTGACTGTAAGGTGCAGGGTCAAAGTTTCCTCAATGATAAAGAATAGGGGGCGGACCGAAAAGCGCATATGTTCGCCGTTCGTTGCGAACGCGAACATGCGAAAATTGCCGCGAATAGTTCTCCGGCGAACTGTTCGGGACATCACTACTCACAAGGGCTTTTTCAAAAACATATTAGAGCTTTAGCACCAATTAAAACTCAATACTGTACTTTAAAAGCATGCAAGCACATTAGAATTAACTGTACAACAGTCTCAAACCTACAAATATGCAGATTGCTTGATTGCAAGCCCGATAGGCAAATATTGCTTCTTGGCTCACATTAATATATAGCCTCCGATTGCAGGTTACGTGTATCTTCCATGTTTTACTGACGTCAGGATGACAGACTAATTTATTATTGGCTGTGTCTGAGAAGTAAATTAAGGGCTTGCTTAAATATGGCAAGATAATATGATCATGCACCCTAAAATCCTACTTAAAAAACATGCTTTACATGTGGAGGCTTTAAGACTTGCGGGCAAAAACACCCTTAGCCAAAATTATAGGTTAGAGCCACTTACTGACGTCTAATAGAACATAGTTCTATGTGTATTTAAAACTATTAATTTAACTGCTTTCAATGCATATTTTAAACTTTTTCTCTGAACTTGGCCCTGTATATGATGTACATTTTAAGCTAGCCCTTACTGGATACAACATTTCAATCCTTATTTTTATTTTTGTGGGCAAGTTCAATATAGAACATAGGGATATTTTTGTATTTTTTTTGTCAAGACATTTGATATTCCCTTTTTTTAATAATCCTTATTGTTTTTACTTTTTCTCAGACTAATTCTTATGGACAAGTTGTTGGGATAGAGTGTAAATACACTTACTTTCATCCTAGATATACATGTGCAATCACTTATTTAAAACAATACTTTTATGTGTGCCTCTAAATCAAATTCGGTCCTGGAGGGCCACACACATGCATGGATTTGAAGGTATCTTTTCTGTGCACAGGTGAAGAAGTGATTGAATCAACTTTGCTCAGCAGGGTTATCATCAAATTCAGGCATGTGTGTGGCTCTCTAGTACCGGAATTGCCCACCCCTGCTCTAAACTTAGGAGCCCCTTCTGGATTGGTCCCTTGTTGCAGTGAAGGGGGTTGTGTACCTCAAAAAAGATATGAGCTATACTATGTAGGGTCACCCAAGATGGGCAGGTCCTAGCAGAAAGTCAAGACAAATTGAGGTCTTCTGGAGACGGAACCACGCAACCCACTCCAGTATCATTGAAATGAAAACCTTTTGGATAAGCACAACCAGAAACATGATTTGCCTGGCATGCTGCAGCCCATAGGGTCATGGAAGGTCAGACAGAACTAAATGACTAAACAACAACAAAACTTAGGAGGATACGGATTTTACTATCACAAACCTAATTAAGAAAAGCCTAAGGGGCACAAATAATTCACCTATCCTTTAAAGAGACAAGATAATAATATCAGTATTTATTCTTGTTTATGGTTTTCTAAATAAAACAAGCCTATCACCTTGAAAAACTAATAAAGGCTTATTATTATTAAGTAATACGAAAATAATTACTAAGAAAAAGCTTATTTGTATTTATTATTTAAGAGATATTAAAACAATATACTAGCATCTAATGTTGGGATCTAGCTATTTTTTTTTATATGTGAAGGCAATATCACTAAAGACTAGTAATCAAACAGTACTATCACATTCAATAAAGTTCTACATATAATTCAACAGCAAAGGTTACTTTTTCCTGTGTGATTAGTAGATTACCTACATTTATAAGTTATTCATAGTCCATTACTTAGCTAGCATTGATATTGGAACTTTCCTTCAGATTGTACTTAAGCTTTCAAAGTCTGACATATGCACTACTTATTTTTTATTTTATAGACCCCATGGTTATGTAGATGGGGTAATAGGGCTGTGAGCCGGGGTAGGGGATGCCTGAGGATTCGTTTCAGCTGGGATTTAAATGGAAGGAATCATTTACTATTGGCTCCTAGGGCCTTTTCTTATCCGTAAAGCTTGGTTTGGGTGCCTCCCATACTGAAACCTCTTACTGAGAAGGCAAGGATATATGGATGAGAGCTAAGTGCCCTAATGTAGGGAAGCAAAATATCTACATACTGTTGTAGAAAGGCTCCCCTTTTTACTGCACTTCCCTAACTTAGAGCACATGATTTAAATTATTTACATTTTAATTCTGTGTTTACATGAGTCACTGCCATGTCCCTAGCCAGACATACAGCTACAGCTCTATGTAGTGAACAGAGGTTAGCCCTCACCACATCTATATTTGCAGAGTATGAAATGCTGAAGTCACAGTTATAGCTCAACTGCTTTGTGCATTCCTGAGTTCAGGGGAAAAATGCTGATAATCAGTGTCCTCACTATGCGGCTCAAAATCTGTTATTAATTATGAAACAGTCAGTAGTCAAGATACACTTTATTATGTAAACAGATTTAAAACTTTAGATTTCTTAGTAATTAAAAAGTAATAATTTTTTTTTTACAATTTTAATATACAATCTTGTGCGCCTTCACAACATGAAGCGCACTTACAGTGCAGTATAAGGCCCTTCAACATTTGTTTCCTCTCTTCCCACCCTATCTTTGATCCTATTATACTTACCCCACTTTTGATTTACGCATGCACACCCTCCCATTTAGTTCTCTGTATCTAATATCACAATTAATCCCCATTTACCGTTCTCACCTTTGATCATCCCTTTGCTCTCATTCTCTTTCCTATGAATTATTTTTGTCCATTTTTATCTCCCCTTAATGGTTTTTAACAATCTTCTCTATCTATACCTCTCTGTTCTGCTCTAAAGAAATAATATATATATAATTTTAATAAAAGGACAGGGACAGTCCTGCATAAAAGGGATGCAGGTCTATCCTCTACATCCATTAATGTGAAATTTTAAGCACTGTATTTGAATTGAAACATAGTTACAGATTGTGACAGATTTCCATATTTCCCATACATGCATAGGAATTAGAGGAAATCAAGTCCACATATAGCATTGAATGATATTTTTGTCTTGCATTTGGACGTACATTGTATACACAGGTATACCCTGTTTAATGCTACCCCTTATAGCGCTTATTTGCTATAGCGCTGTTTTTGGCCACCAATCCCAATTTAACAATGTGCCTCTCTATAACGCTTTATTTTCTCTCAAGAAAGTGCCAGCCTGGATAAGCAGAAATCCCCAATAAGAGACCAATTCATACAACAAACCATTCAGAGAGGAGGTACAGAATATTTTTCTAGTTCCCTTGTTCCTCATCATGTGGTTGTTAATTGTCTAATAAAATTGATACTATTTGCATTGTTTTTCTACTGTATAACAAAAAATGAGCAACAAAAATATCTGTCCCAGTTGAAGCACCAAAGCATTTCTGTAGATGTGAAGATACAGGTACTGGATCGCTTATAAAAAGGAGAACACCAAGTGGACATTGGAGCTGATTTAAAGTTGCCAATCTCCACAATAGACACTATCCTTAAAAAAAATGAGAAAATCAAGGCAACCACCAGCACTATATCCTCTGTCAAGAAGAATACCTGATCCAGATGCTACGCCCTGGATGAAATATAGGAGTGGCTTTCCATCTGGATCAATGATGAAACAGAGTGCAACATGCCACTCAACCAGACTATCATCATGGAGAAGGCCAGAAGCATCCTACATCATATTCAAAGCAAAATAGCAAATATATCCGAAATCTTTTCAGCCAGCAGATGTTGGTTCAACTACTTCAAGAAAATAAACAACCTCTGTAACATCAAAATCAATGAAGAAGCAATGAACGCTGACATTGAAGCTGCTGTGACCACTCCAGACACTTTAAAGAGATCATAGATCATCCAAAACTTTTATCCAATGTTGATGAGACTGGACTGTTCTGTAAGCAAATGCCAAGATGCACCTTCATATTGAATGAGCAGAAGTGAGCACCGGGGTTCAAAGCAACCAAAAAAAAACATCTCAAACCCTCAAACCCTTTAGAAGGATGCACCATCCCATGGTCTATGATCAGGTTGGATGTGGCATCAGATCCTCCTTAGGCTACTATCCCCACTTCAAGTTTGCAGGAGTAGGGGCCTGGCAGTTATTTTAATATTATATCTACATAGAGTTATTTCATTTTATAGGCCGGCCACCCTTTTTAGGCACCTTAAATGTTGTCATAATACCAAAATCATGATGGCTTGTGGTGAGATGTATTGGACAGAGTTTTTAAGTGGAAACTGCCTTTATTACATTACGCAATGCCCTAAGATGCTGTATCTCAGGTCATCATGGTACATTGTCGCATGTTCAAAAATATGTTACAGAATATACGTTAGTAATTCTACAAAAAATTAATATACATTTTATCCTGTTGTCATCTGGAAAAAATAAGGGAGTGAATGTATTTATGTGATCCACTTCTCAATGTACCAAGATTTGTTTTACAAAGTTATTTAATTTATCTCACATCAATGTAAATTTTCTTTAAGTCTGCCTTTTATTTATTTATTTATTTATTTACCTTAAGGGCATAAGCTTAAAGATATATAAGTTCCCTGGGTTTCAAATGTTTGGTAAGAAACAGGCAGTGATTATCAGAAGAATATGTGTTATATAGATACGTTCAGTTACATGCAGGAGAGAAAAATCCCGCTTTGTACATCCACAGGAAGCTTACATTACCAAGTACATACAGGAAAGGCAGCCAGGTACAAAGTCTTATCTTTTTGGTAGAGACCACAGGAAGTAATGCTCCAGGATGGAATCACATGGTTGGGTGGGGTTTGGGCTCACAGCTGAATCAGAGTACAATGAGAGAATCACAGAGAGACTACATATGCCAGGCTGCTTTGCAACACAGGAACCCCAGTGTATGAGGTAAATTAATAAGCTATCTTCTGCTTTCTCCTGATTGGCCAAAACAAATTATGAATGTTATGCTAATCTAAGCAGGGATTTTCAGGGGTGTCAACTAACAAAAGCTGCAACTTGGAAACTGATTTTTTTTTTAGCAAACATCAGAATGAGTTTGTAAGTGTTTATTACATACACGACTGATTCTCCTTTATCAGATGCATTCATAATACAGGAAAGTTAGATATGCCTTTAATAGAAGCCGTTTATGCATAATTTTTGTTTGTTAAAAACAGACCCTTACTATTCTATACCCCCTTCATAACAGAATTTAAACCATTAATGCCTTACATTTACTCAGTGGAAAAATAGGATTATTTTCAGGTTTGCCAATACATTTTACAGACAGTATTTATTTTAATGCCCTTGTGTATTTCTTTGTCTTGTAAAAGTAGGTTACACATTTTCTGATTTAGCCATAAAATGTAAAATTTCTTGTAGAAGGTTATGGTGTGTTTAGATACACAGTAGATACACAAATGTTTATACTTTTACATATTTGGCATTAGATATGTAATATTGAATATGTTTTTAGTTTGAATTTAAGAGCATGGTTGACAGTAAGCTGTAAATATGATACTTATTGAAATATATTATTAACAAAGAGAATGAGCTCCTCCCAGGAAGTGACTGGCTGCTTGAGTTAGCGCCGGAGAGCAGACCCAGAGGCTTAGAGCGCTGATGTCGGAGGAGATGTCGGAACACACCAGCTACGAGGCAAGCATGCTGTGGAACGCTTGAACGAACAGAGCAAAACTAACCCAGCACTTCAAAGCACTAGAGGCAAAAGAAAGCAGTGATTTTTGCAAGTACTCCAGAGGTCTTGAGAAGATAAGTGGATTCCCCACTAGACTGTATATCTCCTACTGACCAAGCAAGTTTGCTTTCAGTGTACACTACTTGTGCCTTCCGATTGGGGAATCGCCTGACTAAAGCCAGGATAGCCAAAGAGACTAATTCAATGGATCCCCTGTCTATACCTCAGCGAGTAAGAACAGAGGCAAGGTAAGCCCTTTCTATGTCTTTTTGCCCCCAGAATTAAAAGGATATAAATATCAAACAGTAAGCAACACACATACTGCTTGAAAATGTTTGTATGAAACTTTCTGCTGGATTTAGTATTTTGCTGTAGTTTAGGAATTTCTTACAGGCTGAAACAGCTTTGAATGCAAAGATTCTCCTGACATCCTTACAGCTTTATACATGGCTTATGAAAAACCACATAATTAGAACACTGAATAAAGTCACTCCCTCAAGGGTATAACCCTGGTGCTGGGGTTGGTACTGCACCGGAGTCTATGGAGTTTATGGACTATCATAAGTTAAAACAACATTGAAAGTAATAACCCCCTGATTTCAACAGAACCCTTATATAAGGCTTGTGGGAAACCATATTTGATGATTGTACTACAAACTCACAGCTTGAAGTGCTTGAACAATCCCTGTGCTCTGGGATGATATTGTGCCAGAGCCTATGGACTATTATAAGCTGAATCAGCATTAAAAACAATAACCACCCAACACCAGTATAACCCTTCTACAGGGCCTATGAGAAATTGAAGATTTTGTACGATCCCGGTGTTGGGAAGGGTATAATACTGCATTGAGTCTATGGACTTTTATAAACAACATTGAAAGCAATAAGCCTGTAATTTTAAAACAGCATGTATATAAGGCCTATAGAAAGTATGCAATTTGATCACTGAGCAACAGAGGCATTGTTGAAGCATTTGTGCAAACGTCCTGTGGGGTTGGTATTGTGTGGAAACTTATTGGCTAGCATAAGCTGACACATCACTAAAAGCAATAACCCCCTGGCATTCATACAGCTTTTATATCAGGCTCTATTGGCAACTATACAATCTGACTGATAAAAGATCCTATATTTTCTTCCTCCAGAAGAGTAGTCTATTTTATCTCAATATAACTCTCTGGATTGGAATAAGGAACAATGTATAAGAAATTATTGCACATCACACCTTGTGTCATGCTGTACCAGACGTGTTAAAATACATTTATTTTTTCTTTCTGGCTATTTATGCTTATGTAATAAGGTGTACCTCTGGAGCAAAGAGAAGGTTTAAATGTCTCAAAGTACAAAACGGATTATACTTTTTATATATAGTTTTGGTCATTTCTATTCCTTGTTTTTTTGAGAGCGTATGAAAGCTTCTTTTTTTTTGTATATCAAGGGGAACACCCCTTCTGGATCTAGAAAGAAATAAACAAATATACAGACATCCTAAATTGAAGTTTGGAACTCTTGGCAGTAGGACAAAGATAAAACCAAACCAAGTGGCTTTATCCATAATTTCAACAAAACCTCTAAAAACTATAAATAAGACCGTGACTTACCTGAGAAAGGTGGACAATATGAGAATACCATATGGAAATATACTGTTAATGGTTCAACTTCTATAGTATCCAATTATATGGTGATGGAATATTAAGAACATTTTGCACATTTAATAAGCTGACCGGCACTCTTTTTTTTTTTAAAGGAAGAGAATAGGAAGAGATTTGGGTAAACAATTATTAATTATTGGAGTGCTGTTTATTTTTTGAAAATGAATAATCACAACCCAGCCAAGGGAAGGAACAGAGATAAGAAAACAACTGTAAAAGCAGTACATTATATTTTTTCTCCAAGAGATAAAGACAAATTCCAAATACATCTGTAACAGATCTCCCAGATACACTATTAGAGACAAGTAACTTGGAGCAAAGTGACAAAGTAAAAGGGATTATAGAGGAAGATGAAAAGACTTTAACAGTCTTGATATTGAAAAAGATGCTGACAGAGTTTCAAACTTCTTTAAAAGAAGAATTATACTCTACAGTAACAAAAACAATGTAGCTATAAATACCTTATCCAAATGTTCTGATGAGCTGGAAGATAGAGCTGAAAATCTTTGGTTAGATAACCAAGCTCTCCTAAAACATGTAAATCTCTTGGAGGAATAATTCAAGGTACTTAAAAAGAAACAGGATACTATGGAGGAATATTCCAGGAGAAAAAATCTCAGAATACGAGATATCCCTGAGGATGTTTCTGTAGGAGAGTTATATGCCTATGTGTCTGGTTTCTTGGAATATTTAGTAAAACCGAGAACTCCTGTCTATGGTATGTTAGATAGAACACATTGTATTCAAACAAGACGAGACTCCCCAAAGACACTGCCAGAGATGTTATAACTAAAATACACTTTTACGCATATAAGGAAGTGATATTTAAAGCTGCAAGGGGGGAAAAAAGCTTTGATAGTACCTATGATCAATTGTCAATCTTTACAGACTTATCTAGCACAACACTTAATAAGAGAAGAGGGTTTAAAAATGTGACAGGAGCTTAAAGAAGAGAAAGCATCATTTATAAGTGGGGTTTCCCTGTAAAATAAATTGTGTCTAGAAATAATGAGAAAGTAGTCATAAATACTCCTGATAAAGGAGAAAAAAGCTTAAGGAATGGGAAACCCCACTGGAGTCCAATCTAAAGTCCACCGTATAAGAGGTTAAAATATAAACCCCAACCCAATTGAACAGAAAGAGAAAATAATCGGATTGTAAACAGTGATCTTTTTCCTTTTCTTTTTTGTTTTTCTTTCTTTCCTCTTTGGGTCTTCTGTCTTTCTCTCATATTTGTCCCTATTCCACTGCCTTTATTATTTTTCTCTTCTTCCTCTCTCCCCCCCCCCCCCACTATAAATATTCTATCATTCTTAAACCAGTATCGATACATTTTGATTATGATTGCAACTTCCAATAATTGTATTGGTCTTATCACATTTAATTAAAGTTCACCATTAACTATTTTATAATTGCCTTCATTAGGACATGATTACTAATGTAATCACTAAGTGGGGGGAGGTGGAAATAGGGGAGATTTTTTTTCTGGAGCGGTGGGAGGGTGCAAAGATCAGGAGGGGGAGGACTTCAAGGGGAAGCCTTAGGAGTTATTAATAAGCCTTCTGTCACCCGAAATAGGGTTCTTCTCTCACCCTGTTACGAAAATGTTCATCTTAAAAAGTATCTATGGTGGACTTACTGTTTAGAGAGATAGTTTAGACTAATTGTCTCAAATCTGTAAGTATTTATGTAATAAAGTATGTTTTGACATAAGTGAAGTAGATGTTGTTAAATGTTTTTATGTTTTTGGCATGGTCATTGGAAGACAGGTCAGACAGAGACAAAATATTAAAGAGCGTATACAAGGCTTTATTGGAAACGACTGTTTATGGATTTGAAAATTATTTCTCTTAATGTTAAAGGGTTAAATACTCCCTTTAAAAGTAAAATTGCTATGCAATATTTTCATAAAGAGAAAGCAGATATTGTATGTATACAAGAATCTCATTGGAGAATAAAAAAAGGAATCAAACTTTCCTAACAAGATGTATAACATCAGAGCAGCTGCATCTTTTAAGACAAAATCAAAAGGAGTAATTATTCTCTTTAACAAAGACATTATCTATATATCTATATACAATAATTAATACATATGCACCTAATCAAAAACTAAATGTATTTCTTAATAAAAACTTAAAGTATATAATTAAATTAAAAGTAAAAAAGGGACATCTTATTATATGTGGAGATTTAAATATCTGCTTATATGCAATGCTAGATAGAAAATATCTAAATAAAGCATTGCCTGACAAAGCTAACAAATTCAATTAAAGTTTAATCAATTTTAATCTATTCGATGGGTGGAGAACACTACACCCAGCAGAAATGGGTGGACATGAAACGTATACTCGAGTAGACCTATTTTTAATTAAACAAAAAACACTAGAGCGTGTACAAGATATAAAGATTGATTTGATTAGTTGGTCTACATTAAACTACAAATGATAAAACCTCTATGGTAGAGAAAATAACTAGATGTACAATGGATGCCACCCTTTTTAAATCTTCAGAAGATAGAGGAATATTAAAAAATTAAATAGAAAACTTTTTTTAACTAAATGAAAAATCTGTTTATTCTAGTATCTCTCTTGGAATTCACAAAAAGCTGTAATTAGCGGTCTGTTGATATCTTGGGCAGCAGTGAGAAAAAAGGCCAGAGGGTCTTCTCTAAGAGACCTACATATTAAACTAGGAAATCTCCATAAGGCAAATAAACTGCTTCCTTCAAAAAGTTTATCTAAATAAATTGCTGTAACACAAGCAAACATTAATAAGATTTTACAGATCCAAGTTGATAACAGCTTATGGAAAACTCAGGAGAAACATCATATGACCAATAAGGGCGGTAAATGGATGGGCAATTTTCTAAAAATACAAAAACTCTTACAATAGAATTGAAAAATTGATAAATCAAGACAGTAAACAGGTGATCAACCAACTACTTATAGGGCAATGTTTTGCAGAATATTATAAATCATTGTACAATTTAGAGGATACAGCAGATTAAAAAAAACAAACTAGGGAACAAATAAAAAGTTTCCTCTCTAAGATAAAGCTACCTAAAATAACGGACGATCAATTAACTTAACTAGAAGAAGATATAACTGAAGAAGAAAAATAAGCTAATATTTTGAAACTTAAAGCAAATAAAGCGCCTGGCCCTGATGGCTTTCTAAATATTTATTACAAAATATTTGCACCTTTAGTTAGACACTTAAAAAATCTGATAGTTTTTTTTATTAAAAACGGTACACGGAAAGGGTGCCCACTATCCCCTGTGCTTTTTGTTCTTGCAATGGAAACTTTGGTGTAATTAATTAGAGAAGAAAGATATATCTTAGGAATTAAAGTCAGTTGTACAGAAAATAAAATCACCTTATTTGCTGATGACGTTGTTATCACCTTGACTAACCCTTTAAAATCTTTGGGAAAACTTTTACACGTGATAGAATCATATAGCAAGCTATCTTATTACAAACTTAATTCTAACAAATCTGATATTTTACAGTTAAATATAAATTTAAAGACAAAATCTAAACTTAGAGAAAGATGTACTTTTAAGTGAAATCAGATTAGACTAACCCATCTGGGAACAGAATTTACTGCAAAAATAAGAACATCATTTCGCTAAATTATATAAAAACTAGAGACTTGCCCATCAAAAATGAAGGCAATAAAATTGTAAGCCAGGCAATGCTGTTCGTCACACAATGTGATGCTTTTGCTTCTCTGAGCACCTTCGGCACACATTGCGAGCCCCGCAATGAGCATCTTCGGAGCTTGTTGCGTGGCTTGAAATTAGCTCCTGAGGCGCTCATTGTGAACCTTTCCTCCTGCCTTTTGTATGGGCCGCTCATTGCAGGGTTCATTAACCTGCAAGTTTTGTGCTTGGGAATGCCATGTGTCTCTTTCCAGCATCTCCCCCTGCCCCTTTCCTGTTTGTTTCACTTCTGTGCTTCTGCTGAATGTTTGTGTAGTGCACGTTAACTACCGTTTGTTTTATCTTCAAAGTCCAGCGTGCCTGGCGTTGTGGGTGTAAGTGTTACTGTCTTTTCCGTCGCATATTTTCTAAGTCCAGCGTGCCTGGCTTTGCTCAGCCTCATTTTCATCCAGTTTCAGAATTATTTACGTTTTTCATCCGCCATTTTTTTTATTTTTGAGTGCCAAAACATGGCAAATAAGGCACAAAATTGCTTTCAACCTCACTCCCAAGCTGTCTGGCTCTCCACCTGTGTTGTGTGTGAATGTGTTTTTATTTATTTTTTATTATTTTTCCTGTTTTTTGTGTTTTTTTATTTCCGTGGGTCGATCATTAAATTCATATTTTTTCAAAGTCGTATTTTTTTTTTCTCAAGCTTGCATGTGTGATGGCACTGCTGACTGCAATGAATGCCTTTGGGGCTCATTGCAGCCTAAGTGCTGCGCGGCTGCTTAGCGAAGCGAGCATTTCAGCCCAAGTCATGCATGCTTCAATGCCTAAACTGCTCGCCCCACTTCACGAGGCGAGTAGGGCAATGAGATCCTTCGGGGCTCATTGCCAAAGTCCTGAAAGCTCAGAATGCATCAATGTCTCAAGGCTCGCCTCGCTTCGCTTGACAATTATAATATGTGATATAAGTTAAATTCTATTTCAATGGAGAAATTTAAATCTGTCCTGGATGGGGAGAATAGCGGCAATAAAGATGGTCATCTTGCCAAAGATTACTTATTTGATGAGAAATATTACATTGAATACAACAAAATCTTTGTTAGACAAATTACAAAGGTTGATAGATGGATTTATCAATAAGCGGAGGAAAAACCATATCAAAAGGGAGATTGCATTTAGAGCTGTTGCTAAAGGTGGTCTAGCCTCACCAAATTTGCTAGATTATTATGAGGCAATAAATCTTTCACATCTTTTAAAATGCATGGAATCCGAAAAAAAATACAGTTTATCTCTGCTAGAAAAATCTTTGACACGTGACTTAAATTTAGAACACTTATCTGATATAATGGTTTGACAAAAAAAGAGCTGAAGAAATTACCCTTAGTTCCTCAAAACATAGCCAGAGTATGGTATCACTGCAATAAAAAAATCAATCTTATACCCTTTCCATCCCCAATTACCCCAACAAGGATAGTTATTGAAAAACTACATCTTGGTGAAATTGGAAAGATGGAAAGACATTAACTTTGGAGGAAATATATCAGGATGACTTGCTTTAAACTTTTGAAGAATTATTAAGGGAAAAGAACATGACCAAGAAAGGGTGGCTTAAATATCATTCCCTTATAAAAGCAATATCAAAATCAAAATGTAATAACTATACTGAAAGAGAATTGACACCCTTTGAGAATATACTCAAGGGTTGTAAAGCAACCCATTCTAAAGATTGTTGGAGAAGATGTACATATAGCTGTAGGAACGCAAATACATATGTGGTGGTCATGCAATAAAATTAAAGCTTTTTTGGTGAACTGTTTTTGTTACATCTCTACAGTGTTAGGTCGAGAGGTGAAGCCAGTTCTTGAATATAAAAGTCAGTGAAATAGGTATTGCTATACAAATATTAATTACAGCAAATAGCTAATTGGGAAAAAATGGAAAATGGGTACATTTCCATCATTGAATGAAATTGATACGATAGTATCGAGAAATAGAGATATCGAGATGGACTTTATTGAGTCTGAAATGAGAATTAACACAGACGTAATTTGAATCTCCCAATGTCCAAATCCCAAATGTTTTGTCTTTGTATGTCACTATGTTTTATGCATGGTAATAATAAATAACGAAACATAAAAATATTTGTTATAAACCATGTATTTATTTTATTGAATGTACAAATGTATACTATGAGCCTCATTCAATTCCGAGTTGCCCAATTGAATAGGGCTCTATATAAGCACATACAAAAAAAATTAAACAAACTGTTTAGTTACTGAACCTCTATCCAAAACAAAGGTTTTCACTAACTAAAAACTTCTGTCAAAAAAATATCTTATGTGCTTCTATAGAGCCCTATTCAATTGACAACTTTCACTGAATGAGGACCTATGTGTTGTAATAACAATATAACAAAAAGAAATAATAATAAAAAAATATATATATACACACACATATATATATATATTTATATATATATATATATATATATATATACATATATGGATATATATATATATATGTATATATATATATATATATATATATATATATATATATATATATATATATATATATATATATATATATATATACATATATATATATATATATATATATATATATATATATTATTAACAAAACACAAAACAGCTTTTTTTTTTTTTTTTTTTTTTTTTTTTAACTATAGCAGTCAATTCTTTCAGAAATTCTAAAAAATATATTTTTTTATAGATTTTTAAACCATAACCAGCTTATTTATGGTGTAGACATGCAATGTAAAATGGGAGATCCTCTACTGTGAGAACCTCTTTGAGTAATCAGATTTATGTGTCATATGGCCTCTGTTTTAGAAATCATGGCCACTGGTATAATTCAGTGAGTTAATCTATCCATTGCCCTTAATAATTTAGTTGCCCTTCTCTGTACGATTCCTACCTCTGAAAATGGTGCCTAAATTCCAAATGAGGTCATACTAGAGGTTCTATTTTCTCTGTTTGTTATATACTCTTACTTTAGACCCCTTGCTCTATAATGATAGCCCTTGATTTGCAATGGTTCATTTTAAAACAATTCACAACCAACACGGTTATGAAAGCAGAAAGACAAAAATATCAAAAACTACAAAAAGTTTAAAAATTTATCATTTACCTTCTATGCCAATCAGGGATGAGGGATAAAAGGAAGGTAACATTCACTTCTCTTGTTGGTATATTATTGTTGGGAGATTATCCAGAGTTTCAATTTATAAGTTTTAATTAAAAATTGTTCATTAAATAAATAAAATATGAGCCACCATTAGCCCTATTAAATTGCAGCCCAGTAACTGCAATGTGAGGCCCGCAGTGGCTGCGGGAGTTAAATTATCTTGTGTTATGGTGCTATTAAATTAGAAAGGCTGCTAGCTACGAGCTGGAGAGGATAAACCATAAACCAAGGGGTACTCAAAGTACAAAATGAACCCTCCTATGCTGGGGTCCCCATCGGGAGGCCCGCAGTGTCCCAATATTACCCCTTGCTGCAGGGGTCCCATATAGAAGACAATTAACCTCATACATTAACACTATAAGTGACATGAGGGGCCTCCAGGACCCTAATGACACAAAGTCTAAGCACTACACTACACTATTAACCCTTTCCTACCCTATACCATTCTATTAACCCCCATTTAACTATTTAAACCTCTCTAATCAATTAACCCCCCTCTAACTAATTAACCCCTTTCAAAGTAATTAACCCTATTTAACTCTCCCCATACTTAATTAACCCTATAACTAAGCACTTATCCATATCTAGACGCAGTTATCCCTATCTAGTCCTATTTAACCCTAACTGTACCTATTTAACCCTAACTGGACCTAGTTAACCCTAACATTACCGATTTAACCCTAACTGGACCTAGTTAACCCGGAAAGCATTTGCATGTTCCGATTGGCTGAAATATGATTGACGGTTATATAAGCCAATCAGAAGGCGCAAATGCTTTCAGCCGATCACAACGGGATACACGCCTGTGTTTCATTCTGATTGGCTGAAATGTGATGGACAGTGATTTCAGCTAATCAAAAGGAGTAATTTGGGATTTTGATATCGGAGCATTCGCAGGGACCTCCATTTGCAGCGGAGAGCTCCTCAGTGGAGAAGCTCCATTACTAGTTGTGTTTTTTTGTATTTTTAGAATATATATTAATGCTTATTTTAATAATAATGCTGTCAACAGTCATAGCGTTCATTTTAGAGATTAAAATATAAGAATAGTATAATTTACTTATATCAATTTTCAGTGAATCCGGGGACATTACTCCCTATCTTTCCATTGACTTAAATTATATGATTAGATTAATTTGACACCTTTTTTTATTTCAACAGTTCCTTCAGGAGGAGAACCATGTTGTAAAGTAAGGGCAATCTATACTCTTCCTAATGCATATCACCATTTTCTCTGCCTTTGCAGCTGTTGTCTGGCATTAGACACTTCTACTTAAGTGGCATTCTTAAAGGGATATCTAAGTTTGCTGGATAATGAATGCATCTAATAGAGGAGAATCAGTAGTGGGTAGAAACAAATGTTTGCATAATAAAATACCAAAATATACATATAATCACACCTTAAAGTCAGCTGAATTTCTTGCATTTGAAAACAGTTGGCTTTCAAAGTTGAAACCCCCAGCCAATCTGTTCTAAAATTAGCATAATAGTAATATTCAGTTTGACCAATCACAGGCAGCATGGTATCCATTTTGTTTTGGAATTATTTGTTTTGGCCAATTAGGTTAGGTTAAACTCTTGAATTAACTCTGGTTTCCCATATGTGGTGCAAACCAGCATGGGATATGTAGCAAAACAGCTGGGAAATTTAGTGTATCACTGACAGGAAGCTGTAAGGAGATTGGCTGAGCAGGCAAGAGCAGGTAAATTGTGGGTTAATATTGTTCCCCGAATGCTGCTTGCTGCTTGGGGGGGGATAAGATGCATGTTTAGACATCCCCTGGAGGTGTCAACATAATCATTAGAGGGATTTTTAGATATTAATAAAAAATAAACTGTTTTATAAGATGTGCTGCATACACATAGGCTGCTTTTTGCCTATAGAGTACAGAAATGTATTAATCCAGCTCACTTAGATATCCCTTTAAATCCCTTTTTATCTCTAATATTCATACATTTGTTCCATTTAGTTTATAAATTGCATGTCAGTGATATTTTTCCTTCCAAAATCAGAACTATACATTCATATGTGTTAAATTTGATTTACCATTTAGCTGCCTATATAACTAATTTGTACAACCCACTTTGCAGAGAAAGCACATCATTTCCTGATTTAGTTTTATTGCACTGTTAACCACAAATCTTATATCCTTTATTTTGTAAAATAGTCTCCCTTGTAGCGCTATATCAAAATCCTTTGCAAACTCCACACTGCATGAACTGAGTTGCCTTGATCCAAGTTCTTACTTACCTCTTCATAGAGACTATTTAGATTAGTTTGACAAAGCCCATCATAAATCATTGTTGAGTTATTATCTTTTTCACAAGGATATTTTCCTGAATACAATCCTTTAGAAACCATTCTAAGTGCTTTCTCACCTAATATGAGTTTTTTCACCTAATAAGGGTGAAACTTTTGAGTCTATAATTCTCTCTATTTGTGTTGGCTCTTTTCTTAAATAAAAATACCATATTTGCATTTCTCCTATACTTTGGTTCTAAGCTCAGAAAGTACATATCTAGAAGTCAGAAAAAATGACCTTACTATTACAGAGCACTGTACCATCTAGACATGGTACTCTATATACTTATTTGTTAAGCCTGTTTTAGATTTCATCCTGAGTTAACCAATTATTTGGCAAAGGTTATGTATGTGTTGTACCACTGATACCTTCCATGTGGATACAGAAGAAAATATTCCTCTTGCTCCTTAATTAGCCTGCCGCTCATATTTTAAGGTTTCAATGATTGCTTTTCTAGCCTTTTTTGCTAATAATATATTTAAAAATGTTTTAGGGTTAGTCCTACTCTGTTACAATTATATTTGCTATTTCTATTTTAAATAATATATTAGCTTCTTTGCAAGACTTGTAATCTTGCTATTTTTGTTTGTTAGATATGCTGAAAGCTACTGCTGTATATGTCTGTACACTTAAATGAGCATATTTCTATGTACTTGCAAATTGTACATGGACCCACATGGCTTATTGTAATGTGTATGGTAATTAGCAGAGTATTCAAGTAGTTTAAATAGTGTGGTAAAATTGACCATATTGCAAGGTTTCAACTCAATCCAAGCCAGTACTTTTTGTCTGGAAAGAGAAAGGAAAAAACTCATATTTGAATGAAGAGGAAGCTGTGCTGTATGATGAATTCTAACAAAATAGGTTGTAATAATGGAAAGAGGCATATTTGATAACCCTAAAGATGCCTGGTTTATTATACATCTATGTGATTTCCATTTTATTTTTTTTAGCTATTACATTCTAAATATGTAGAACAGCAAGATATATTTCTCTAAGGTTGATTTAAGTTATGTCCCAAAGAAAGGAGCACTTCAACTTGAAAGTTGTGAAGTGAAGTTGTCCTGTTAATTATAGTCAGATTCAAGGCAAACTTGTGCTCCACTTGTTAAGCATAATCAAACTGCAGAGAAACTTTAATAATCAAATTATGTTTACTTTTTATTTTGCTTGTGTTACTATAAGTATTTTGTATTCTACCCAGCAGCCCATCAGTAAGTAGACTGTCATTAATTTTCTTATTATTAATCACTCATAAATACTCATGAATTTGTATGTCAGTCTAATAGACTTATTCACATATGCATAGTGCAATCCATTTATTATTCATTGTTTTTAATTATGTTTCAAGTTGCATGTTCAGAAAACAATCTATTTTAAATCTTTTCCATAGCTCTCAAGTCTAGAGTGCAAATATTCTGATGTTGCCTTTGCTGCTTAAATTGGAGTTTACAAGCTTTTATAAACTACTATTTTTTAATGATTAAATCACATAAATAATGCACATTTGGACTTTGTAATCCTTTCTTTCCACACATAACTAATTCAGGTATTTAGTTTTTTTCAACATATTTACTACCTAAAAAAGTGCAACTATGCACCATAAAAGAATCATCGCAACACCATTGTTACAACCTCAGAATCCTGTAATGAACAAATGAGGAATATCAGTTGCATAAAAGTGTAGATTTCAGTGCACTGGTCACAGAATATCTTTATAGCATGTATTTCCTTAGAAAGACATTGCTCCTTTGTAATCATTGCGGAGGTGGAATATATACACACTAAATAGAAGTATTCTACATTAAATAAAACACTGAAATCAACTGTAAAATTCTCTTTATTTATTTTTTTAATTGATACATGTTTCACTGCGTTTCTATATAATCTAGTTAATCATTCAATTGCCCACGTCTCTGCAGGGTGCATGTCTGCAGGTTCTGCTGAGGAAACAAAAATGACAAGAACCCTTCTTTAAAAGCCACATCATGGCACAACCCCCCAGGGCAGTAGTGAGGATCCTCTCAAGGAAGGGGGAATCAGCATACAGATCTTTCAGGAGTAGCTGGTCAGCCTCAGGAGCAGATATATTTGATTGTTGAATCAGGTGACTTGCTACCCTGTCAAAGAAACCAAGCGATCTGGACTGGCAATGCTTTGGATCTCACACTGGTTAGGATGCAGTTCCTGGATCTATGAGGGGGTATGTAGCACTGACCCTCCTGTAGGATGCTGGGCAGGAATATTGGATCAGAGGATCACTGGAACTCTGGATCACTGGAACAATGGAGTCAGGTTCTCAGGCATATATTCTTACCAGTGGAAACTTTTAACCCCCTGGGTCCTCAGAGAGTTCAGAAACTTGTATTCTGTTTTTTTATTCTTTTTTATTTTAATTTACATAATACTCACAAATACTGTACATATATAAAATCATATAAAACGGAAACATACATACTGATTTTGCACCAATAAAAATCTATCTTTAAATCAACTGAATACTGAATGAAGAAGAGAGCCATAAGTTAGTTAAGTGTTTCTATGTAGTCACCCCACATTTGCCAGGCATTATTAGTTTTCAGTTGTGTATTCAAGTTAAATTCAATGATAATTCCTGAATCACAATTTATGCAATGGATCCTCACTTAAGGAACTATTTATTTAGAACTTTACCTCTCTATTGACACAATAGACAAATACCAAAATAAAATTGAAGAACAGTACTGCACTTTAAGGGGAAATATTTCTTACATAAGGGGATTATAATGTTAGGATGTATTTTATATAATAAAGTTTCAGAAGGGATACACACCATAGAACTATTGAGTTGAATTGTATTTTTGAACACACATCAAAGGGGATGTCACTTTTTAATTGATAAATGTTTGTACTTATAATCATACTAGCGAATTGCCCGGCAAAAAATGACGGCAATAAAATTGTAAGTGAGCTAATGCTGTTTGGTGTGTAATAATGAAATATATTATACATTAATAAATGAATATACTTTACCTATTTTGAAGCATTGTGTTGAAGAGCTGTCAATGTGTTTTGATGTTGCTGCAGCATTAGTGGTGTGGAGCTGCTGTGTAAGCGTGGTGAATGTGTGTAGTGTAATACTGTGCGTGCGTGAGACAAAACCGTTAGCGTAGTGGTGTACTTCCGCATTGGCGTAAAATGGCGGGTAATCTGTGGTATGCGTCTTCGTGGATTATCCGTAGGTGCTTAGTGGTGTTTTGCGAGTTTCTTGTGGTCTTTTGCGAGTGTGTTGTGGTGTTTTCCATGTTTAGAGTACTGTAGCCTCGTTTTCGTTTTGTTCGTCAGCCCTTTTTTCTCTCGCTTAGCGATTTTATTAGTGTCTAAACTCTTTTATTTTTATTTAAATGAAGGTGTAACTTGCTTTTTTGAGGTCCTGGATGGTTCCTCTTGCTATAGGTAAGCTTTTTATGTGTGTGTTGTGTGTATTTATTGTGTTGTAAATGTTTTTATTTTCGTGTGTTGCGTCCGATTTTTGCAAGGTCGTAATGTTTTCTAACGTGTCTCGTATGGTGTTTGCGTGTGTAGCCTCGTTTTCTTTTTGTTCGGCGGCCATTTTTTCTGTCGCTTATCAAATTTTTTTGTGTGTAAACTCTTTTATTTTGAGTGAAATCACGGTGTAAGTTGTTTTTTTGAAGTCCTAGATGCTCCCTGTTGCTGTAGGTAAGTTTTTTATGTATGTGCTATGTGTATGTATTATGTTTTGAATTTTGTAATGTTTGCGAGTTGCGTCCGAGTGTTGCGAGGTCGTAATGAGTGTTAACGTGTGTCGTATGTTGTTTGCGTTGAGAGGTAAAGTTTGCGAGGGTCACAGTTGCTGGCATTCCAGCAACTGAGGCCCTCGAAGGTGCTCCATGCCAGCAACTGGGGCCCTCGCCCGCTGCCCTCGCTATGCGAGCCCGTAAGCGTTAGCAACAACTTGCATGCTCACAACTATATATGTGATGCACGGTATTTCTAAAAAGCTTTTCCTGTCACTCTGCAAAATGAAATGAAATAAGTTGTAGGAATATATATAAAAGGAACTGGGAGGGGGGGGGGGGTTACTTTACTTATGCTAAATAAAGGATTGGATTATATATAGCCATGGAAACTAACAGCCTTATTAAATTGCAATTCGGCCAATTGAAAAGGGCTCTATATAAGCACATAGTATAGGTCTTTACTAACTAAAAACGTCTGTAAACAATATATGCTCTGTGCTTCTATAGAGCCCTATTCAATTGTTTGAATTGTAATTTAATAAGGCTTTAAATCTCTCTGTGGAAAACTTACCGTTATGGTTTTCCTTTTTTTGAACTTAAAGAAGTTCAACATTTCTCTTTCCCTATTGTGAGTTCTCCCCAACATCTGTACAGACCCAGGATGAGGACGAGGAATGAATCACCCACAATGTTTGGTGGTATTGTTTTTATGATGTGTAAGAGCTGTATATATGGTAAATGATTTTTTGGCTTGTATAATTTGTACTGCTGTTATATGTGAGTATGGCATTCATTTTTTGCTGGAACTGGGAAGGCCTAAAGAGGCCGGCGAATGAATATTAATTGGTGTAATATCTTTAAATATTGAGATGGCAACTTTAATATTATGTAGTCAAAATGTCCAAGGACTTAACGTGGCAGTTAAAAGACATATGGTAAATAGAACATTTGGTAAAGAATCAATATACATGGAGTCTCATTCAATTGAGGCATCAGGAGATCCGGGATTCCGTAATGGAGGCAGTAAGTTATTTTGCTATTCAACAGTTTCAACTATTTGCGGGTTCCAATCGGGTTATGGGCTCCGGCCTCCGATTCCTAGTGATGGTTAACATCGGAAGTTAAAAACCGTCCAAGCCTTTGATCTTTTATGGCCAAAAGAGTTACTATCGCATAAATCAAAAATCGCTATTCAATTGCTCCAATTTCCCCTACTTTGTGATTGAGAATAGGAGCTAGGTGAGAGAGGTAGTTTGCATTTTTATTGATTTATATTCTATCCCATACGGATTCTTACTTTATACTAACACATATTTACAGATTACACATATTTGCAATACACATAGGTTAAAGAACACACATACAGACATATATAGTAAGGAAACACCACACACATCCCCCCCCATATCCCACAAACTATCACATTGGTTATGATCCTCTTCTCTGTGGACACATAGGGTTCTGTTTAACATGTCACCAATTGATGGTCACTGAGGAATGCTGTTAAGAAGATATGCCCTTGTCCCTATTATTTTTTCAGGCCTTATTTTGTAGGTTGTCTTATTTTCTGGTTCCAGGGTCTTCATATGGAGGTGTGTGTTGTGACACTGGACACACTTGGACTCGGTATGAGCTGTGGGGAGGCCAGAGGTTGTGTAACTGGCAATAGTGTAGGATTATACAGTGGGGTGGACCTCTGCGATGGTGTGAACCCCTGCGATGGTGTGGACCCTTCCAATGGTGTGGACCCCTCCAATGGTGTGGACCCCTCCAATGATGTGGACCTCTCCAATGGTGTGGACCTCTCCAATGGTGTGGACCTCTCTAATGGTGTGAATCTCTCCATCGGTGTGGACTTATGCGATGGTGTGGACTTTTGCAATGGTGTGGTCTACTAGACTGATGGTGGCACGGTCTGTTGCAGGCACATGTACTGTGGCCCCATCTGCTGTGGCCCAAACTAGTTGGAGGCCATCTGCTGTTGCCACATCTAGTTTTAGACCATATTCTGTGGCCACATCTGCTGGGAACCCATCTGCTGAAAGCCCATCTTGTTGGAGACCATCTGCTGTGGTGACATCTGCTGGCAGCTCATCTGCTGGAAGCCCATCATTTGCATTTCAGGAGGTGGCATCGGTGGACCTGTTTAGCATGGTCTCCAGGACATGGTACTGGGGTCAAAGTGCTGGGACAGTGCCCACAATGTGTGTGAGGGGCAGAGGGGGGGGGGTCCTCCCAATGGTCTTGCTGCTGATGGGCCAGCATCTTGTGTTGGGGCAGTGACCTCAGGTTCCTGCACCTGCAGTGGTAAAGAATCACTATCCTCCTAGGTAGCCACAGCCTGGATCTCTGCAGCCGGGGGAACACCTGCTTAGTACTGAAATGAGACAACAATTGTATTTGAATATTATTGTTGTGAAGAATAATGGGCTGTGATTGTTCTGCGCAGATAAAGATTGATCTGCATCATGAGCATTGTGGATCATGGCTCATGTCAATATATGTAATGGTGGTGCAGTGTTCCATTTGCAGTTCATTAGGACACATGCTCAGTGATTCGGCTGGGCAGTGTGTGAGACTAACCAATCTGTAAACAAATCCTCAGCAATGTGTGTGCTAATGAGACATGGTCCAGGTTAGGCTAGTACATGACACTCACTTGCAGTTCATCAACTTCAGTATCCTCATATGCTGCAGTGTGCACACCCATACGTGTAGTCTCATGGGGATGTAGAATCAATCTGGATCTACAGCTATACCTAGTTTAAAGATGTAGATGGGTTCAAAGCCGTAGGATCGTTAAGCAAAACAGCTATGAATGGTGCAGTTTAACATAGGATAGAGAGGGATAGGGGATCTTATGACACTACATATACAATTGCAATGGAGATTTAATAATTTATGCTTTACATGCACTCTGGAACAACAGTAAACATAACGCTGACATTAATTGATTTGCAAAATGCTATTCACAATCAGTTGTAACTGAAGATATTGTACATACATTTCATTGATAACAATTCTGACAACTATATTTACTCACACTGGATTTACATGGTTATTTCTGCGCCATATATCTGTGGTCAAAACCAGAGATCTTACAGTGCAATTCAATGTCAGTTATCTATGTGTGGGGTTCATGTGTGTGAATATGAAGGTGTGACGGTGTATATGGTACTCACATTGCAGTGTTTCTGTAAACCCCAAGTCCAGCTGTCAAGGGAGGCCCACTACTGCCACAGGCTCTATCCACTCTTTCAGAGTGCGCTCCCATCCACTGCAAGTTATATTGTCTGGAGGCACCACGGGTTGCACGTGCTAATATGGCCGCCTCCTCCTTCTTCTTTACCCTGATGCAGCAGTCATTGTAATGGTGCTTAACGGACGGTGCTTTAAGTCACAGTTAGCACACCCTAATGATGACACTTCAGCAGCAACTGCAAGCCAGGCACGTGTCTCACGTACCTCCCACCATGGATGATGTAGTGTGACCAGACTTTCCTTAGGAGGACATATATCTCCTCTGGGCTGTAATTGTGTGCCCTGGTCTACTCCACAGCTTCTTAAAAGCCAGCCTGTGCCTGGGGTTTCTGGCCTCCCTGTCCTCTCCCTTAATTGCCTCCTCCTCTCCCTCTCTCCCTGCCTCTACCGCTCCTCCTCTCCTCATCTTCTGGTGTTTCTCTCTCTCTATCTCTCACTCGCTCTGTCTATCGCTCTGTCTCTATCTGTCTCTCTCTGTCACTCTCACTTGCTCTCTCCAACACTCTCTATTTTTCTCTCTGGTACTCTCACTCGCTCTCTCTAACACTCACAATTTCCCTCTCTGGCACTCTCACTCATGCTCTCTAAAAATCTCTATCTCTCACTAACACTCTCTATCACTCTCTAGCACTCTTTATCTCTCTCTCAGTTTCTCTCTATCTCTCCCCTTAACTATCTCAAAAACCCACCAATGCCTAGACCTGTGTGTTGACTTTCTCAGTTACAGCACAGTCACGGCTTACCATTTTAGCTGCCTTTTAAAGCCGTTATCGCAGCTTGATTTGCGTTATCCCATTCCTAATGGTTAATTGATCTGTGTCTGGCTGGAAACTTTCTATTAATATTTGGTACAAATTATCTGATAGGAGACCCAGAAGCGTTACTTATGAAAACAGGGTTTACGGGTTTGGATTTTGGCCAAAAATATAAAAAAAAATCATGCAGTTTTTCCATATTTTTCTAATAAAAGTCTGACCCTTAAACAGGATATAACCTTGGTAGATCTAAATGGCCGCTATGTTTTATGGAGTGTTTGGATTAACAAAGAAAAATTCACAGTTGTTAATATATATGCACCCAATAAAGGCCAAATAAGGTTTCTGAACTGCATTTTTAAACTGGTAAAAAAGTACTGTGCAGGCATGCTGATTGTCTGTGGAGACTTCAATCTATGCCTTAATCTAGATGTGGATAGAAAATCTCAAAAATGTCCAAATTTAGATGCTCATACAAAACAAAAAGCAAAGACTTTTCATAATATTCTAATAATACAAGGTGGATATTACTCGTGGAGAACCTTTCATCCACAAGAGAGAGATTACTCTTTTTATTTCATAGGCATGAGACCTATGTCAGACTTGATTACATTCTAATTAACCAGTCTATACTAAATAGAGTGGTGAAGACAGATATTGCCCCCATAATGTGGTCAGACCACGGGATGGTTTCCTTGTCTATTAAAACTGCTATACACCCCTCCGTGCAACCTTCATAGAAACTTAACGCTTCATTATTACAAGACTAGCTACTTGCCCATCAAAAATTACGGTAGTAAAATTCTAAGCCTGGCAATGCTGTTTGCCACTCAATGTGAGCAGCTGGCTGAGCGCCTTGAGCACTCATTGTGAGTCTCTCCCCATGTCTACTTCCTCCCTTGTGTCTCATTTCCCCCTCTTCCTCTTCTATCTCTCTTTACCCCTATCTCCCTTCCATATCTCTCTTTACCCCCTCTCTCCCTCCCCTGGCTCTCTTTGCCTCTTCTCTCCCTCCCCAGCCTCTCTTTGCCTCCTCTCTCAATCCCCTGCCTCTCTTTGCCCCCTTTCTCCCTTCCCTGTCTCTCTTTGCCTCCTTTCTCCCTCCCCTGCCTCTCTTTGCACTCTCTCTCTCCTTCCCTTGTCTCTCTTAGCCCCTCACTCCCTCACCTGACTCTATTTGTCCCCTCTCTCCATCCCCGTCTCTATTTTTCCCCTCTCTCCCTCTTCTGTCTCTCTTTGCCCCCTCTCCCCCTCCTGTCTCTTTTCCTTCTCTCTACCTCATTTCTTACCACTGTGTCTCTTTCCCCATCTCCCTCCCCTGTATTTCACCACTTCCCTGTGTCTCTTCTATTCCCCCTGTGTTCATTCCACCCTCCCTCCTTGTGCCTCATTTCCCCCCTCTTCCTACCCTATCTCTCTTTGCCCCTCTCTTCCTCCCCTGTCTCTTTGCCCATTCTCTCCCTACCCTATTTTTCCCTATCTCCCTCCCCTGTCTCTCTTTGCCCTTTCCTTCTCCCTCCCCTGCCTCTCTTTGCTTCCTCTCTCCCTCCCCTGCCTCTCTTTTCCTCCTCTCTCCATGCCTTGCCTCTGTTTGCCCCCTTTCTCCCTTCCCTGTCTCTCTTTGCCTCCTTTCTCCCTCACCTCTATCTCTTAGCCCCCTCGCTCCCTCCCCTGTCTCTCTTTGCTTTCTCTCGCCCTCCCCTGTCTCTATTTGTCCCCTCTCTCCCTCCCCTGTCACTCTTTGCTCCCTCTCTCCCTCCGGTCGCTTTTCCTTCTCTCTACCTTATTTCTTACCACAGTGTCTCTTTCCCCCTCTCCCTCCCCTGTATTTCCCCCCTTCCCTGTGTCTCTTCTGTCCCCCCTGTGTTAATTTCCCACTCTCCCTCTTGTGTCTCTTTCACCCCTGTCCTGTCTCTTTCCAGCCTACTACCTCCCCTGTGTCTCTTTGGCCTGGTCTCCCTTCCCCATGTCTCATTTCCCCCTCTCTCACCCCTGCATCCCCATGGGCGTGCTCTCCTCATGGCCTCCTGCCCTTTCACTTCCTCCCTCCCTCTCTCCCAGGCTCTTACCTCATACCCGGGCATACTGCTGGTTCTCTCCCCTGGACTGTGTTCTCTCCTGTCTTCCAAGCAGCCGATCCATTTTGTGCAGGGAGAAGCCTCGGGTATGAGCGGAAAGTTGGCTCCGGACCCGCACAGGACTTAGTCACCCCGGTAACCCCAGTTTGCACACAGTACTCCTCTGGAGGAGCCACTCTGTGGCCAGCTGGAGGGTCAGGTACTCTACTCTGTACTGCAGGTGGGGTTTGGTGTTGCCACACTTGTGGCAGGACTAAGTGACCCGAGAAACCCCAGTCTGCACACAATACTCCTCCGGGGGAGCCACGCTGGGGCCAGCTGGAGCTCTCCTCCACACACTCATCAATAGTGGGCTGGAGGGACCTGGGCAGCAGGGACAGGAGCACGGGAGGCCGCATCCTGTAGGATATTGGGCTGCTACGGGGCAGTATCCTTCTCTGGGGTGTTGCAGTATCAAGACGTTCTTCTGGGCGTGGGGCTGCTGTGAGTTCTGCTGCGTTCCCGTACGAGGCTGGATAGAGGGGCCGGCTGAGGACACTGGGTAGGGGCTGTGCCGTCACACAAGATGCTGGGAGGGAAAGTCCTACGGGCATCGCAATAACTATTTATGTGCTCTACAACAACGGTTGTATCATTTCAGAAAAAATGCAAGTAGAAAAATGACAAATAAAAGAATTGTAAAAGACAAAATAATAAACGTATAACTAATCCTAGTGATATTGCAAAGAAATTTGGATTATATTATCAACAGCTTTAAAATGTAAAAGATAATAAAGATTTTGTGAAGCCCTCTACACAAGAGATACAAAAATGTTTGGAGAAAGTGTATTTGCCCAGAGTGTTGGATATGGAGTTAGAAGTACTTAATAGGAAATAACAGGGAAATAAATCTTGGATGTCATCACTAAGTTAAAGATATTTTCATCTCAAGGCCCAGATGGCTTCAGAAATTAGTATTACAAAATTTGCCAACAAGAATTACTTGGGCCTCTGAAAGACGCATTGAATCAGATCATAAGTGAAGGTCAGGCTCCTGCAGAAATGTTAGAGGCCACTATAATAGCAATCTCTAAAGATAAACAAGAACAACCAGAGTGTAAAACCTTTTGCCCGATATCCCTCCTTAATAAAGATATTATGATTTACGCCAAGATTTTGGCTAACAGGCTTAATATGATTATAGGGAGTTTAATTTTGCAGGACCAAAAGTGATTTATCCCGGGTAGACAAAGCCCAAATAATTAGAAGATTAACCAATTTAATAACATATGTTGAATTAAAAGGGACACCCTCGTTATTTCTGTCTCTGAAAAAGCCTTTGACAGAGTCGGCCGGGAGTTTATGGATTTAGCTTTAGTCAAATATGGCTTTGGTAACTTTGGTTCCAGAGCCATACGTGCACTTTATGCATCCCCAGCTGCCTCTGTCAGGGGCATGGGATTCAGTTCAGACAGATTTGAAGTTTCTAATGGTACAAGACAAAGGTGCCCTTTATCGCCTATAATCTTTTCCTTGGTGATGGAGCCTTTAATAGTTTTGATTAATGAATCTAACTCTGTACAAGGGATAAAAGTAGGTTCAGAAGAGCTTAGACTATCTTCTTTTGCAGATGATATAATGGTGTCTTTAGAGGACCCTTTGATTGAAGAATATAGTAGAGTCTCTAACTATAAACCCAAATCTGAAGTCATGCCAATTAATATTTCTGTTGAAGAACTCCTACAACTTCAAGTTAGTTATGCATTTAAGTGCCAATCGTCTGTTAAACATTTAGGCACCATTCTTCAAACTGACCTAAGACAGACAATTATAACCAACTATAAAGTAGTATGTAACAATATTGTAGAGATGATCACCTCATTTAGTGGGCTAAATATGTCATGGTCCGGGAGGATCATGGCTACAAAAATGTCCTTGCTTCCCAAAATTAGCTATGTACTACGGTGTATTATTAGTAAGATTTCCTCCTATTTAATAAGGAAGTTTCAAAGAATGATTGACAAATTTACTCATAATGCAAAAAAATATGAGAATAAAAAAATATTACTTGGAAAGTAAATTTAATAACGGAAGAGTAGCCTATCCTATAATTCAAAATATCCAAGAAGCTATATTAATCACACATATGATTAAATGGACTGACCCTATAAAATTAAATAATTCGTTACTGATTTAAAATGAATTAGTTGGGTTAGTTAATATAAATTTTATGTTATATCAACTCAAACCTATAGCGAAGGATATGACTCAAGGAAAAAGTAAGCTAAGAAAGAATCTGAGATTTGTGAAATAAATTAAATAAAACATACTCATTGATTCCATTCCCAAGTCCAATCACCTGTCTGGCCTTGTTGGCTAAGTATCTTCATTCTACTCTGTTGGTTAAGTTTATCAAATATGGTATGGTACACCTTTTATATGTGAATAATAAATTCATAATGCTGGATGAACTAATGAGAAAATACTTAACTTTGGAGAATGTATGGTTGGAGTATAATTCACTCAGAGGGATGTTATGTACCTCTAATTTCTATTTAAAAGTACTAAGGAACTTTCACCTTATTTCTAAATGTTATAATATTATAATAAGCAAGCTAGAAGGAACCGAAATTCAATAGAATGGAAAGTTGGGAAGAGGAACGCAACATTGAATATTTGATAGATACTTGGTATAACGCATTTGCCATTAACAAGAGATTTATAAAAAAATGCCACTTATAGAGAATTGTACTTGCAATAGATGGCATATTGTCCCATTAAGGATTTAGCATATAAATAAAGATGAAAACTCTAAATATTGCTGGTGAGAATGTGGTCAAGTCAGTACATATTTTCATGTTTGGTGGCAATGTCTATGTATACAAGAGTTACTGTATGTCTCAATTGTCAAATTTGATTAACGTTGAGATAAAACCATTACCAGAAATTACTCTGTTACACATTTTTCCAGACCCGTTGTCCTTGGACATAAATGCGTTCTCGCTACAGGCATAAATGGTGGCAAAAGCCCTCATAGTTTCCAAATGGAAACAAAAGAATTTACCCTCATGGGATGAAGTAAAAATAAAAATTGTTTACTACAATTACATTTCACAGAAATGGGAGTCATATCTAATCCCAAAAACAAATGAAAGATATGAGATAATTATAAGCCAACCGTGTTTTTATCTAAAATTCCACCTTGAGTATTGTATATACTCGAGTATAAGCTGAATTTTTAAGCCCTTTTTAAGGCTAAAAAGGGCCCCCTCGGCTTATACTTGAGTCCCTCCCCCCCCATGTCTCTCTAACGCCCCCTGTGTCTCTCTAGCGCCCCCTGTGTCTCTCTAACGCCCCCCCGTGTCTCTCTAACACCCCCCGTGTCTCTCTACCCCCGTGTCTCTTTCCCTCCCCTTCTCCCTCCTCAACCCCCCTCGTCAACATAACCCCCCCTCCTCATTCTAACCCCCCCTAAATACCTCCCCCTCTCCCCTCACTTACCTGCTTCTGCTCCGGCCTCCTCTCCCTCTTGACCCGGTGCAAAATGTGACTTTACATGCGCGGCGTCATTAGCATATACCGGGTGCTGGCACCTGGTATACGCTAATGATGTGACGTCGCATGTGTGCCACGCCATTATCATATACCGGGTGCCGGCACCCGGTATATGCTAATGACGCGGCGCGCATGTGACATCACATGCGCGCCGGGTCAAGGAGCAAAGGTTGAGGAGGGGGGTTGAGGATGGGGGGTTGAGGAGGGTGTTGAGGATGGGGGGTTGAGGATGGGGGGGTTGAGGAGGGGGGTTGAGGAGGGAGGTTGAGGAGGGAGGTTGAGGATGGGGGGGTTGAGGAGGGGGGGTTGAGGAGAGGGGTTGAGGAGGGAGGTTGAGGAGGGGGTTGAGGATAAGGAGGAGGGATGAGGTTGAGGAGGGGGGTTGAGGATGGGGGGTTGAGTAGAGAGGATGAGGATGGGGGGTTGAGGAGGGGGGTTGAGGCGGGGGGTTGAGGATGGGGGGATGAGGAGGGGGGTTGAGGAGGGGGGTTGAAATTGAGGAGGGAGGTTGAGGAGGGTTGAGGAGGGAGGTTGAGGAGGGTGGTTAAGGAGGGGGTTGAGGATGAGGAAGGGGGGTTGAGGAGGGAGGATGAGGGGTTGAGGATGGGGGGTGGAGGATGGGGTTGAGGATGGGGGGGTTGAGGAGGGAGGATGAGGAGAGAGGTTGAGGAGGGGGTTAAGGGATGAGGAGGGAGGTTGAGGAGGGGGTTGAGGATGAAGAGGGAGGTTGAGGAAGGGGTTGAGGATGAGGAGGAAGGTTGAGGATGAGGAGGGGGTTGAGGATGAGGAGTGGGTTGAGGATGAGGAGGGAGGTTGAGGATGAGGAGGGAGGATTAGGAGTGGGGTTGAAGAGGGTGATAAGGGAGGAGGGAAGAGACACCGGGAAGGGAGAGGTTGGAAGAGACACAGGGAAGGGAGAGGTTGGAAGAGACACAGGGAAGGGAGAGGGGAGAAGAAACACATGGAAGGGAGAGGGGAGAAGAGACACAGGGAAGGAAGAGGGGAGAAGAGACACGGGAGAGAGAGGGGGACACAGGGGGCAGCACAATTCCCACCCTCGGCTTATACTCGAGTCACTCATTTTACCCAGTATTTTGTGGTAAAATAGGCGCCTCAGCTTATACTTGGGTCGGCTTATACTCACGTATATACAGTATTTAACAAGAAAAGGAATCAAATAAGCGCCTCCCGTCCTCCAGATACATCCCCAGTTCCAGGGTTACATTGGTCCTACTTTCACACTGATACTCATAAAAGACTAAATCATGTTTGTATGTTAGGTGATTGTATATTGCAACTTTTGTATATTTAAACTTCTGTTTGAAATTCGTTTAATGTACGAAATTTATGGCATTTTAACTGGGGTAAAATTGGATTCGATATCCCATTGAAAAACTTAAGGTCATTGAGGTTAAATATATTATGAACAATGTAAGGTGTTCAGGAGTTGGTATAAATTAATTCCTATGAAAATTTTAGATTGGACTTATGATGTATGTATTGGATTATATATAATGAATTGCAAGGATGTATGTTTATGTTCTCTTTCTTTTTATATGTAAAAAAGAAAAAATTATCAATAAATGTTAAATTCAATTAAATCTTTTTTGATAACACTATTTCTAGATACTATCAGTCTTATAAAATTACAGCCTTGGAAATACGAGGTTTCTACTAAAACCCTGCGTGCTGCTAAATTTGAAAAGTTACAATGCTATTAAATTAGCCCTGCTGCGAGCAAAATCTGAGCTACGCAGCAGGGCCGTCCGTGTCTACATCTACATGAGGAGTGACAGCCTTGGAGATAGCTTCCTCACCTCATCAATTGCCGTGGGGGTCCTGATCGGGACCTCCGCCCCAGACCTACATATAAGCCCTGCCGTGGGGGTACTCAAATTAACACACTGCTATTCTGGGGGTCCCCATTGGGACCCCCGAAGTGACCCACATTAACCACTTGCTGCAGGGGTCCATAGGGACCCTGCAGCCGTCCCATATTAAGCCCTTAAAGCGGAGGGTCCCCAATTGGCATTGGTCATGCCCCCACTGCATTTAAAATGTTTAAATTACCCGCCTAGGCTCCTTAAAGGGCCCGCGGCACACTATTAGCCAATCGAGGCAAAGGCACCTAAAATGACCCCCCCCCCTCTATGCTGGGGGTCCCAAAGTCTCCCCAATATTAACCCCTTGTTGCAGGGGTCCATAGGGATCCCCACAGCCCATCCACATTACCCCTTTGCAGCAGGGGTCCCTGATCAGCACCGATCGTGACCCCGCTGCATTTCCAATTTCAAATTTTCCGCCTTGCGGGTCCATAAAGGACCGTAAAGGTCCTAAAAGGACCTGTGCTAAAAAAAATTAAGCCCTGTCACTGGGGGTACTATAAGTACCCCCCAGGTGACTAAAATTAACCCCATCACTCATGGGGCTCTATACAGAGCCCCATGAGACTATAATGACCCATTTCAGTTCAATAGGGATCTATATAGACCCCTATAGTACACTATTTAACCCTGCAAGTGCCATGAGTGTCCTCAAGGTCTCTCATGACAAAGTCTAAGCACTACACTACACTATTAACCCTAACTATATACCGCATTAAGCCATACTAAACCCTATCCAACCCTAACTGGGCCAATCTAACCCTAATTGTGCCCATTTAAACGAACCTGGAACCTCATTTGATTAGACAATTAGAAGCCTATAATTAACCCAATAAGTGTCATGAGGGTCCTCCAGGACCCTCATGGCAATAAGTACAAACACTACACTACACTAGTCCCCCCCAATAAACCACTAAATCTAAACTAACCCCCTCTACCTTAACCTATTAACCCCTACCTACCTAACACCTTAATAGGTTAGTTCTATAGCCATGATAAGCCACTCTGAGAGGAACTTCTTTTAGCTCACTTGTGCCCGTCACAGGGAGAAATATCCTGTAGTATATCAGTCTGGTCCCACTCAAAAGAGTGACCCAGCCCCGAAATACCAGGCAATTCTACCCTGAACAGGAGAAACCGCAACCCCCAGACGCTTTTCGGCCTTTATGGGCCTCGTCAGTGAGGTGCAGCTGAACTCCCTAAGGCACAGTGAGCAAGGGGTCCACGTCTGGAGTCCCCTATTACCCTTAGGGAGACTAAACCTAACATGTGGAACAACACAAATTCAGGTGTAACATCAATGTCACACTTTACAATCTTTTTCATATTATCACATATAATAGTTTTGAAACTATGCTTCATCGCCACGCTTACGCAATGCACACCGGAACGCGCAGGCACATTTCATGCCAAAGAGGAGGGGAGACACACAGGGAAGGAGGGGGAAGACAGAAGAGAGGGGAAACAAACACAGGGCAGGGAGAGGAGGGGATAGAGACACAGGGGAGGATGAAGAAACACACAGGGGTTGGAGAGGGAGGAGAGACAAAGGGGAGTGAGAGGAGGGGGAAAGAGACACCGGGAAGTGGGGGAAGGGGGGGGAGGCACAGAGGGGGGCAGAGAAACACAGAGGAGGGGAGCAAGAGACACAGGGGAGTGAGAGGAGGGGGAAGAGACACAGGGGAGTGAGAGGAGGGGGAGGGACAGAAAGGAGTGAGAGGAGGGGGAGACACAAGGGTGAGAGAGGTGGGGGGAAGAGATACAGGGGAAGGGGAAGTTACACAGGGGAGGGGGGGAGACACAGGTGTAGGAGAGGAGGGGGTAGACACAAAGGGGATGGAGAGGAGGGGGAGAGACACAGGAATGAGAGGAGGGGGAGAGATAAAGGGGAGTGAGAGAGGAGAGACACAAAGGAGTGAGAGGAGGGGGGAGAAACACAAAGGAGTGAGGGGGAGAGACACTGGGAAGGGAGACGAGGGGGGAAGTGACATGGGGAGGGGGGAGACACAAAGGGGTGGGAGAGGATGGGGTAGACACACAGGGGAGGGGGGAAGAGACACAGAGGAGGGGGGAGAGACACAGGGGAATAAGGGGGAAGAGACACAGAGGAGGGGTAAGAGACACAGGGGAGTGAGAGGAGGGGGAAATACACAGGGGAATGAGAGGGGGATAGACATAGAGGGGGAGAAACACAGAGGAGGGGGAGAGACAAAAGGGAGGGGAGAGATACAGATGATGGGGAGAGACACAGGGGAATGAGAGGGGAGAGACACAGAGGAGGAGGGAGAGACACAGGGGAGTAAGGGGAGGAGAGACGCAGGGAAGAGAGACCAGGGGGGAAGAGACACAGGGGTGGAGGGAGACACACAGGGGATGGAGAGGATGAGGGGAGACACACAGAGGAGGAGGGGAGAGACACAGGGGAATGAGACAGGGGAGAGACACATAGGAGGGGGGGAGAGACAAATGGGAGTAAGACGAGGGGGGGAAGAGACACTGGGGAGTGAGAGGAGGGAGAGAGAGGCACAGAGGGGGCATATAAACACAGATGAGGGGAGGAAGAGACACAGGGGAGTGAGAGGAGGGGGAAGAGACACAGGGGAGTGAGAGGAGGGGGAAGAGACACAGGGGAGTGAGAGGAGGATGGGGGAGACATAAAGGAGTGAGAGAAGGGGGAGGGACAGAAAGGAGTGAGAGGAGGGGGAGTCACAGGGGTGGGATAGGTGGGGGGAAGAGATACAGGGGAAGGGGAAGTTATACAGGGGAGGGGGGAGACACAGGGGTAGGAGAAGAGGGGGTAAACACATAGGGGATGGAGAGGAGGGGGAGAGACACAGGAATGAGAGAGGATGAGAGACAGAGAGGAGGGGGAGACACAGCGGAGGGAGACGAGGGGGGAAGTGACATGGGGAGGAGAGACACAAAGGGGTGGGAGAGGATGGGGTAGACACACAGGGGAGGGGGGAAGAGACACAGAGGAGGGGGGAGAGACACAGGGGAATAAGGGGGAAGAGACACAGAGGAGGGGGGAAGAGACACAGGGGAGTGAGAGAAGGGGCAGAGACACAGGGGAATGAGAGGGGGAGAAACATAGAGGGGGAGAAACACAGAGAAGGGGGAGAGACAAAAGGGAGGGGAGAGATACAGATGATGGGGGAGAGACACAGGGGAATGAGAGGGGGGAGAGACAAAGAGGAGGAGGGAGAGACACAGGGGAGTGAGGGGAGGAGAGACGCAGGTAAGGGAGACGAGGCGGAAGAGACACAGAGGTGGAGGGAGACACACAGGGGTTTTTAGAGGGTATGAGGGGAGACACACAGAGGCGTAGGGGAGAGACACAGGGGAATGAGACAGGGGAGAGGCACATAGGAGGGGGGAGAGACAAAGCTGAATGAGACGAGGGGGGGAAGAGACACTTGGAAGTGAGAGGAGGGGGGAGAGGCACAGAGGGGGAAGAGACACAGGGGAGGGGGGAGAAACACAGGGGTGAGAGAGGAGGGTGGGTAGACACAGGGGGGGGAGAGACAAAAGGGAGGGGGAGAGATACAGATGATGGGGAGAGACACAGGGAAATGAGAGGGGGAGAGACACAGGGGAGTGAGGGGAGGAGAGACGCAGGGAAGGGAGATGAGGGGGGAAGAGATACAGGGGAGGATGGAGACACACAGGGGTTGAAGAGGGGGGAGAGACAAAGGGGAGTGAGAGGAGTGGGAGAAGAGACACCGCGGAGTGAGAGGAGGGGGGGAGAGGCACAGCGGGGGGCAGAGAATCACAGAGGAGGGGAGGAAGAGACACAGTTAGTGAGAGGAGGGGGAAGAGACACAGGGGAGTGAGAGGAGGGTGGGGGAGACACAAAGGAGTGTCAGAAGGGGGAGGGACAGAAAGGAGTGAGAGGAGGGGGAGACACAGGGGTGGGAGAGGTGGGGAAGAGATACAGGGGAGGGGGAAGAGACACAAGGGAGGGGGGAGACAAAGGGGTAGGAGAGGAGGGGGTAGACACATAGGGGAGGGAGACACAAAGGAATAAGGGGGAAGAGACACAGAGGAGGGGGAAGAGACACAGGGGAGTGAGAGGAGGGGGAGAGACACAGGGGAATGAGAGGGGAAGAGACATAGAGGGGGGAGAAACACAGAGGAGGGGGAGAGACACATGGGAGTGAGAGGAGGGGGGAAGAGACACAGGGGAGTGAGAGTAGGGGGGAGAGACACAGGGGAGTGAGAGGAGGGGAAAGAGACACAGGGGTGGGAGAGGTGGGGGAAGAGATACAGGGGAGGGGGAAGAGACACAGGGGAGGGGGAGAGACACAGGGGAGTGAGAGGAGGGGGAGAGACACAGGGGAATGAGAGGGGGAGAGACATAGAGGGGGGAGAAACACAGAGGTGGGGGAGAGACACATGGGAGTGAGAGGACGGGGGAAGAGACACAGGGGAGTGAGAGTAAGGGGGAGAGACACAGGGGAGTGAGAGGAGGGGAAAGAGACACAGAGGAGGAGGGGGAGACACACAGGGAAGGGAGAGGAGGGGAAAGAGACAACGGGGAGGGGGAGATACACAGGGGTTGGAGAGGAGGGGGTAAACACACAGGGGAGGGAGTGGATTGGGGAGAGACCCAATTCTTTCTACCATTTACTAATTTTTATAATTATTTTTTTACTTCTTTCATATCTTTTAAAATGTTTAGTTGTGTTATTGTGTTTTTCCTTCTTTCATTTGTAATTTATATTTCAAATATCATAATTGGTATTATTAGTTGTTTATACTCATTAAAAGACAGCACTTTAAATAAAGCATTATATTACAGCCAGTTTTCTCCTGGGAGACCCTTTTCTCTCCTCGGTACTTCAAAGAACAAGTCTACTAACCTGTTAAGATTCCATCTCTCCCAGTTTAATTTTACTAAATGTGAAAGGTCCTTCATTTAGGGTTATTATAGGCGATAGAGAAGAGGTAAACCTTACTAATCGCCATTTAATATTATATTTGAACCAAGTTTTAACCAGAAAATGTTTAACTGGGGAAGTTGTTTTTACATCATTTTTATCTTTATCTTTACTCCAAAGTAAGTATTCTAATTTTTGGATATTCCTTAAGATCTTTTTAAATTATATTATGTTTTATCATGGCTGTGGTATTACACCAAGATAACATTTTAGTCAATCTTACAGCTTCAGCATATTACAAAATATTTGGGACTGCTAAGCCACCTTTCTTAAAGTTTCTTTGTAGAATGTGCAATTTTTGATCCTTTGTTTTTTGTTGTTATTCATAAAATTATTTATTAAAGTTTGGAATTTTGAAAATATCTTTTGAGGGATTTCCAAAGGAATTTTTCTAAGTAAGTAGGTAATTTTGGGTAGTATTGTCATTTTTATAGCAGATATTCTACCAGACCATGACAAATTTAATATTGACCAATCTTTCAATATATCCCCAATTTGTATACTTTATCATAATTTCTCTAATTAATTGGTAAAAATTGGAAGATATTTCTATACCTATGCGGTTAAACCCATTTTGTTGCCAATTAAAAGGATAATTCTCTCTGAGATAAGACCTTGTTTCTAAATCTATATTAATTGATAATACCTCTGTTTTTAGCGAGTTTAATTTGTAATAAGACATTTTACTGTATTCATTTATACATTCAAATAAGTATTTCAGAGATGTAAATTGATTATCAATGATCACAACGCTATTGTCTGCAAACATGGTTATTTTATTAATCGTATTTATGGTCTCTAAACCTTCAATTTGCTCAGTATTGCTTACCAATATTGCTAATAGTTCTATGACATGCACAAAAACCAGAAGAGAAAGGGGGAAACCCTGTCTGATACTATTTTTTATTCTAAATGTATCTGATTAATAGCCAGAACCTAATACGTAAGCCGATGCATTTGTATACAAGGCTTTAATTGCCTGCATGCCAAAACTCCCAAGTCCAAACTCACTCAACACAAGATTAATGAAATCCCAGTTTACCCTGTCAAATGCTTTTTTGGCGTTCAGAGACAGTGCAAGTGTTGGGATTTTCTTATTTTTAGTATATGCTATTAAGTTCAGAAATTTTCTCACGTTATCTGTACCTTTCCTAGTTTTAATAAAATCTGTTTGGTCCACATCAATTAGTTCGAAAAACCAAGGATCCTGTCTTGCTGCTAGTACTTTTGCATAAACTTTTATATCTCTGTTGAGTAAGAAATTGGGCGGTAATTCGTCTTTACCTATTTACCTATAATGATGAAGGATTCTAGCATTTCTAATGGTGCTTTGCCACAACATTTTATTTCATCAAATGTATCTTTTAAATGATTACTTAAAACAAAAGAGAACAATTTGTACTATAGGTTTGGAAAACCATGCGGTCCTGGGGACTTATTGGGCCTCATTCAATTGTCGGCCGTAAAACGTCCGCAAAGCTGCGATTCCTTGCGGCCGTCTTACAGGCCCGTGTAGAGCTACTTTTACCTTGCAATTCAATTATACGGCGCCGCAAGGATATCCCCTTCCGGCCGGCCGCATATCATGCAAACGGCCGGAAGCTTTTTCCCAGCGCCCGAAAATCTTGTTTTCCGTCCGCAAAGTCCGAAAACTGAAAATGCAAATATAAAATCGAGAATGTACTGTAAAGCTCCGTAAATGCTAGGCATCATAGTGGGGGACACGAGGATTAATAGCAACACCCTCTCAAGCTTGCACATCAGCCCAAATCAGATATATTATTTACGGATTACTTTATGTACCGTAGTTCCGCGGGCTGGTCCTTGTTCAAACCCGTACGGGTTCGGAGATGAAGGGCCGCAAACCAAGCATTGTAATAGCCAATATATATTCAATCCAGCACTGCAAAGCACTGTAAATGATGGGGAACATAATGGTGGGGCATGAGGATTACTAGCCAAACATTCTCAAGCTTGCACATCGCCAAATTGTACTTTGATTTCAAAATCCGTACAAGTCCCACGGACTTCACTGACCAAGCCCGTAGCTCCGTATTCAAGCCTGTGCGAGCTGTCCTCCAAGCCCACAGCTAGTTTTTAAAGGCTGTACGTGCTTGGAGGTTAAAGGTATCCATTTTGTTACGGTTTTTGCAGTCTGCATGGTTTAAGCCTGTAACCCTAAAATGGAGGCCCAAGCATTACAGCCTCCAAATTAACAAGACTTCAAATTAGTTTAATATTCCTCATATGTTTGATTGGTCAGCACACATACAGGTTCCATTGTAGCCTCTAAAACCGCCCTATAATAGAATATGTCACCCCAACATTGGCGCGCACAGCAAATGTGTTTTGAAAACATGTAGCTGACATGAGCGGTCCCACATCATTGCGCAGTTCTAATATTTTTGACTAGTGCGCGTCGATGAAAGGGCGCAAGTGATATGACCTAATGCCATAAACCCTTCTAACCCTTGTAGCCGCAGCCTAATCCTAACCCTTACACCCCACAGCCTAATCCTAACCCTTACACCCCACAGCCTAATCCTAATCATTAGATCCGCTAGCCTCCTGTCGGGCCTGCTGTTGTTGATGCTCGCATGTGTCGGTGCGCAGATGACAGCGCACATTCGATGCACGCTATATGGTTGATCAACGATAGAATACACATCTCGCTCATCACATCTACATTAGAGAATACAAATAGTGGCCAAATCAGACCGCCACTTGGCATATATCAAGTACCAGGGGAATATTTCATTATATGTGGTTAAGTTCTTCAGTTGTGTCCGACTCTCCGTTACCCTATAGACTGCAGCACATTCAGCTAGGTCTCTGCCTGTGCTGTTATCCAAAGTTTGAAGGCCAAAGAGATTGGAGTGGGTTGTCAGTTCCTCCTCTAATGGATTGGGATTTGTCTGATCTCTCTGCTATGACCTGCCCACCTACAGTAGCTCACAGCTTCATTCAGGTACACAAGCTGCTTCACCACCACCACCACTTAGCAAGCCTCACCCATGTAAATTGATAAATAGCAGAACAGTTTGGAAGTTCACCAAATGGGAATAACTAGACACCTGGCACATGGCTCCCACCAGGATGGGCGTAGCAGAGATTATGCCTGATGGCGGTGAGTTTGCTGTCGATCCCAGAGCTTGCGGCCCTTCCTGATGGGTCAGAGTAGATATGTGTGGTGCATGTTCCCCTGGTCCCCTTCAGCATTGCTAAGTGGTGTGAAGGGGCTTGTGTACCTGAATGAAGCTGGGAGCTACTGTAGGTGGGCAGGTCATAGCAGAGAGATCAGACAAATCCCAATCCACTAGAGGAGGAACTGACAACCCACTCCAATCTCTTTGGCCTTGAAACTTTGGATAACAGCACAGGCAGAGACCTAGCTGAATGTGCTGCAGTCCATAGGGTCATGGAGAGTCGGACACAACTGAAGAACTTAACCACATATAATGAAATATTCCCCATGTACTTGATATATGCCAAGTGGCGGTCTGATTTGGCCACTATTTGTATTCTCTAATGTAGATGTGATGAGCTAGATGTATATGCAATTAGATAGAGATTTAAGGGATCCCAATAGAGCTCATGTGCGTGGCAAAGGGTTCATATGACCTGACTCATGTTTTACTCTTGATATTGAATTGGGTAGTGTGGCTTTAATCATATTATGCAAGTTGCAGCATGGTTTGTCAGATTGGCATGTGCATGACCATTACAACATATGATAACCAAAGGATATTTAGCCAATGCATGTTATTGGGCAACTAACTGTATTCACACATATGCTAACTGATGTGGGTGAAGGAGTTTGTGTACTTCAATGAAGCTGTGAGCTAGCCTACATAGGGCCAGTGTAGGGGGGGTATGTCTTATCAGAGAGGTCAGACTAATCCCAATCAACTAGAGAAGGAACTGGAAAAGCACTCCAGTGTCACCTGTCCAATTCATTGTTGGCCCTCAGGGGAATGTTCCTACTCCACAGTATCGCTAATCAGACTTGTCATGGGTATTAACCCTATATTAGCAGTAGATATGATATTTGGGATCAGATGATATCTAAAGCTATTTTGACTCCTCAACAGTTTTACATGTATTGATCTATTGCATGTTAACTATGGCTCATCAGTTTACATTTATAGGAATGTGACACTAATGTAATGCATGTGGATTTCCCAGAACCAAACATATTCATAACACATGGACGCAGTCAGAAAGGTCTAACAAAGCTTTATTTTTTACACAGACCACAATCAGCAGTGGTCAAGATTGTGCATTCACATAACAGTATAACAAAGCTTTATTTGATAGACAGACCACAATCAGCAGTGGTCAAGACTGTGCATTCACATAACAGTATAAGAAAGCTTTATTTGATAGACAGACCACAATCAGCAGTGGTCAAGATTGTGCATTCACATAACAGTATAACAAAGCTTTATTTGATAGACAGACCACAATCAGCAGTGGTCAAAACTGCATTAATATCATGGGTGTGGTGTGGGCGGGTCCTTGAAGAGCAAGAGGCTGGAATAAAGGGGAAACCTACAGGGGTCAATCTAATAGTCTAGAATAAGCATGATGCATAGCACCTACCAGGGTCACATGCTGCAACCGGAACCAGAAATCTCTCCATTTAACTGAAGAAACCATTTATGTGCATAGCACTTACAACTTGTAACTAGATCTGCTCAATGAAACAGATGATTCAACCTTTGGACTGTGTAATCCAATCCAGTTTCACACATACAGTGTGTTGACCAAACAAAAATCTGAAAGAAGTGTTCAAATCAAAAAATGCGGAGGAGGATCCAAAACAATTTAGAATCACGATGTATGTACAGTACAGTTCTAAATACTGTACAAATATACCAACTCACCTGATTCCCATCTGCAAGCATTACTAACCATTAGCTAGGTCTGTGGATAATCAGAAATATGGGCAAATAGCCATTATTATGGAGAGGACACAAAGGTCAGAAGCCAGATTCACTGTTTCTTACATCAGACCCAAAGATCTGTTCTCAGACTGCTATTGAGGTCAGGATCACATGCGTCACTAGTGCATATATTAATGCTGGCTGTCATTAACATGCCATTGTGAGACTTTGCAAGTCCACCGCCATAGCGGTATTAGTCTACATTTAAGCTACCAACAATCATGTCGGAGATATCTGGCTATATGATAGCTGTAAGATTGTGGGCGCTACATGTTAAGGGGGCTGCCATTGAAGGCATGTCTACCTGAGAGGCACTGGGAAAACCCTCCACCTCATAATTCCTCCACAATGCTTGCAGATGTAGGAGATGCCTTCATGGACCTAAAAAAAAAAAAAAAGACAAAACCTAACAAATAAGGCCTGAAAACATCATAGGGCCTGCAGCATCTCTTCTCAACAGCACTCCTTAGTGACAATGTATTGGTCACACTACTAATTAACAGCCTCATTAAATTGCTATGTAACAAATTGAATAGGGCTCTATATAAGCACACAGCATCTTTTTGAAAGCAAGTTTTTAGTTAGGGAACTTCTATGCAAAAGCCAGGTCTTCACTAACTAAAAACTTCTGTAAAACAAATATCCTATGTGCTTATACGGAGCCCTATTCAATTGCCCAAATCACATTTTAATGAGGCCCTTTGTGTTCTGTTTAACCTGTGACCAATTGATGGTCACTGAGGAGTGCTGTTGAGAAGGCTAAAACATGTGTGCAGACCCTATGGGCGTCATTCAATTACGATATGGCCGATTGAAAAGGGCTCTATATAAGCACAGAGCATATATTTAGTTACAGACATTTGTAGTTAGTGAAGACCTTGCTTTTGGAGAGAAGTTCACTAACTACAAACATCTGTAGAAAATATGCTCTGTGCTCAAATTGATCCCTTAGCAATCGGCCAAATTGCAATTGAATGAGGCCCTATGTCCTCCTCCGCTTGGGCCCAGGACCCACATCACCTGTGCCCATCCTCCGTCTCCCCTCTGGTAGTGATGGGGGGGGGGGGGGCGGGCGGTGTCAGGCAGCGGTGGTCTGGGCGGTGGAGGACACATGGGAGGAGAGGAGGGGCCAGGCTGCTCTTTGCTGGGGGATTGGGAGATCCCCGTTGATGTTGGGCTGGGGACCATCGCCTGTCTGAGCAGCCTGACCTGAATGTGTTCGGTGGTCATGTGGTGCCTCCTCACCTCCCTGGACAGCCTGGCCAGGCTGTGGGTCATATGTGACCGGAGGGCAGAGATGCTGGCATCCATCCGGAGCTGGTTGGCCTCGATCCTCTGGGTGCTGGCCAGCAGTTCCTTCAGGACGGCCAGCATCTCCACCTGCACAGCCTGGCTCTGCGGCGACGACACCGCTGGGTGTGCGTGGTGAGGTGATGCCGGGAGGTCCACAGCTGGAGCCTGTGGTGACAATGTGCCTGGTGGTGACCAGGCCAGCACACTGTGTGGGGAAGGAGGTGCTGTCCCTTGGGCGGATGAGGGCCCCAGAGCAAGCCTTTCGAGGATGGGCATAGGCCCAGGGCTTGTGGCAGGTGACCCCGCAAGGTCAATGACCAGCCCATCCTCTGACCCAGAGCCCTCTGATCTTCCTTCCTCCTCCCCCTGTGCTGGAGGATCCTGGTACGGGGCTGACGACCGCATCTCCTCTCCCTGGTCACAGGACCATGAGATCCTCCTGGATGCTGAGAGATAGAGAAGAAAGGTACATGTCATTAGTATGTTGATTAGCGCATTGATATGTGTTCATTTCTAATTATCTGACATCTAGCCTTGAATATGGATGATTCTCTGATTAGCTATCTTATACTAGCTGTTATCTATTCTTAGGTTTCTGTTCTGGATGGTTCTCGGCTCACAACTCTATCTGTATTACGGCTGCTGTCTGTAACTGCATAGGCTGAACGGGCACACCAATACATGGACTCTCTATTACAGGGGTGTCCAAACTCTTTCCTAGATTGGAAGATATCCTTTCTGTGCACAGGTGAGTCAATCAGGATGACTGAAGAAGCGATTGACTCACCTGTGCGCAACAGGGTTATCAAATCCAGGCATGTGTGTGGCCCACCAGGACCGAGTTTGGACACACCTGCTCTATTGCTTGATTACTGTTGTGGTGACCAGGAATGACAGTGATTTGTCAGCTTCATGAATATAATGATGCATCCATCTATCCCTTGTTATTTCATGGAGCTGACATGTCAGTGTCATGTCCATGTGTAGTGTGTGTGATGCACATGTGGTGGCATGTTGCTGTATGTCATATTCACCTGCCATGGAGGCTGGGTCCTGCTGCTCCACCGGGACTGATGCTCCAGCTGCGTCGGAGGGTGCAAGCATGGCCCTTGCAATACCTTCATGGGCAAGGTACTTGACCCTCCGCCCCTCGGCCTCCTGCGCCATCTTCTTCCTCACCACGGCCCTGATGTCGTCGAACTGATGCTTTATGGACCGCAGACTCCGTCCACGGCCCGCCACACCGTTCACCAGATCCACCACCTGCAGCCAAGCATTAGCACGGGGCCCAGCCTTGACTTCCCTACCCCCCGAGGTGATGACGGGGCGGGCACGGATGGCCTCCAGAAGGACCCTGTTTTCCTCCCGGCTATAATTGTGGGCCCTGGACCTGCCGCCAGCCTCTTGCTCTTCAGACTGGGGATGAGGACCCTCTCCACTCTCCTCCTCCCTCCTCCTCCTCCTTCCTCCTCCTACTCTCCTCTCCTCCCTCCTTCCTCTCCTCTCCTCCCTCCTTCCTTTACTCTCCTCCCTTCTCCCTCCTCCTCTCCTCTCCTCCCTCCTTTCTCTACTCTCCTCCCTCCTTCCTCTACTCTCCTCCCTTCTCCCTCCTCCTCTCCTCTCCTCCCTCCTTCCTCTCCTTTCCTCCCTCCTTCCTCCTTCCCTCCTCTCCTCCCTCCTTCTCCTCCTCTCCTCCCTCCTTCTACTCCTCTCCTCCCTCCTTCCTCCTCCTTCCTCCTCTCCTCCCTCCTCCTCCTCCCTCCTCCTCTCCTCACTCCTCCTCCTCCCTCC